>JBBMKB010055559.1:0-39028 GCA_037833945.1 Alaria marginata | reverse complement strand
GGGCGTGGAAACAGCCCCCCCCCCCCCCCCCCCCGACAACGTCGAAAAACCGCTTTCCACGATAGTGGTATTAGTAGCACGCTTTGGCCGCAATCGTTCTGACCGTTAGGACTCCTTAACTGAGGAACCGACAGATATAGTGCTGTTGGAAGGCGGTTCGTGTTTACAGCAATATGAGGGGTTCGGGGCTGGGCCATGGGAATGCTCTCCGGGTTGCATGTTTCATTTCTTTTTATCGAGGTCAATATAGAGCTGAAAATCGTTCTCAAGCGACGAGCCTCATAATCGTTCTGTGCGTCCTTGCCGTGGCATACGCTATACGTTTGACCCAGTCGGCATTGCAGCAACAGGTTGGGCGAGCACCGCCATCATGCTCAAATATGCCATAGCGTGTCTGTTACAGCAGGCGGCAGTTTGACCGACGGCGGTCTAGAAATAGTATTCAAGTTTAGGTGTGAGAGGTCTTGAAGGTGTCACTGGTGGAGCTCAAAATTACCACCTCTTCTCTTCCGTGTTTGGTCCTCAATGGCTAGTATACGTAACGTGGGAGGTTAAGTGAGCTAGCGTCGCGACGAGGTTGAGCCTGACTACGCCTTCCCAGGACGTATGGTGCGGCTCTCCGATCTATAGTCCGGCAAGGGATTCGCCCACCGATTGCTTTGTAAATTATGTCGCCGCATGACCAAAAAAGACCCAATCCATGCTGCGAACCAGCCTCGTTTTCTACGGTGTGCAACGCCTTGGGGTACTGCAGCCATGTGCTCACCGCACTCTGACTCAAATGACGATTCAATATCATACAAACGTTTCTTCCACTCCTCCTAATAAGCATCTTCCGCTTCAAAAATACATTTTTCTCTAAAACGCAGAAACAAGTTATCATATTTCACAACAGAAACGTGCGCTTTGCAAAAGCATAAAATGTTTGCCTGTTTAGATTTCAATACAATGCCCCATGTATGCCGGTACATGTTCGGTATTTGTGCCCGTATTGGATGGTTGTGGTCTATACCGGTAATATATGCCCGTGGTCTATGCCTGTGGTATATTCCCGTGATCAATGGCGGTAGTATATGCCCGCGGTCCATGCCCTAATTTTTTGCCCGTGGTCTATAGTCGTAATGTATGCCTGTGGGCTATGCCCGTTGTCGATGGGGTGCCGTACTGGGGGGACTACTGCTCCGCCGTCGAATGAGTCTGCGATGCATTCGCTCCGAGTAGAATGGCGGTGAAGCCACCTGCCATGAAATGCCATTCTCGTCGTGATTTTCGCCCTTGTTAGCAGTTCGCGTACGCAGATGCCGTGCAGCCGCCTACAATGAAACTTCGCTCTACCCGTAACCCTCGTCCTTGCCAAACCCGCCCCTTTTGGTAAGCAACCAGTTCGAAAGCACAAAAACACCGCGTAGCCAGGAACTACTATTGGATAACCTGCCGCTACGTACCGGCACCGCCGTAGATTTGATCACCTCCCGCTTCGAATCTACCTCCATCTTGTCCTGTCGCACTGGCATATGCTGTGCCATACCAGTTCGGCACGAGACCACTTGAATTCATCATGATGATCGCCCAGGTACTCTCAAGTGTTGCCGTCTACGACTTCCCTTTCGGAAACCAATCACTTCGAACACGCGTTACAACCCGTTGCATGCTACGGTTGATTCACCCGCCGCTGTGTACCCGCACCACCGTAGCCTTGACCTTACCCGGCTTGTCCCGTCAACCGCCTTGTCTCGTCTCGTCTCCTTTGCTTGTAGGTAAACAGCTGTATCCTACCAGAACTGCACGACACCGCCTTACTTCACCACCATGAAGGTCGCCCAAGTATTCTCAGTTGCAGCCACCTTCTACGCGTTCTTCCTGCCGAGTGTGACCGCCACGGTGGCCAGCCTGGTAGAAGACACCTGCGAATTCAACACGTACATGTGCTGCTGGACGGAGAACGACGGTAACGGCATGGAGGACAACACCGACGTCTGCCGGGTGCTGGACTCGCCCGAAGCGGGCGACACTCGCGAGTTCCCGGGTGACACGGAGGGGGAGGTTCACTGCCACGGCTTCGTTTGGGCAGACGGGGCGAGCCTTGAGTCGTTCATCAAGCCCCTGTACCGCTACGTTAGGGCCTACGACCACAGGGACGAGAGGGGGTACTTCGGAAAGTGAGACCAACACCATAGTCCACTGAGCCAATGCGAGGATCTACTACTGTAGTTTATACGTCGTCAAAGCAATTAGGACCCGTTTCGAGAGATGGCTCAAGTAATTTTCTACTTGATTAAAAAGAAAGTCGATTTTGACCGCGGAGCACAATTTTACATCCACCAACGCACGCACGTTTACGGCAGCTACAAACGTCTTGCTGTGCGCGAGATCCTAGCGAGAGCTACACCATATTTTGTACCTCACGATAGGGTATCCGTAGAGCAGAGGTACGTCTTGGGCATGTTGGGTCCCGCCCCCTTCTGGAATATGTCCCACAATCTCAATCTTACTTGATGACTGTTTGCCTAACCTATCCACGTGAGCCACGTGTGCTATGACTCGTAAGGACCGCATTCGTCCCCCTATCGCTCATAAACGTCGGACTCCTCCCTACTCCAAAACTGTGGTGCGCAGTAGAGTTTGACGTATCAGCACGTCGGTTTTGCCGATAATGTTGGATGAGGTCTTTGTTTCGCCGGCTGTAAGGCTTTCACGCCTTATCTTGTCACAGTTGGCTGTATTTCGTTAACCTTGGCTGTTAAGTCGTCTAGGGGGCACGGTCTGACAAGTTCCTTTCTTTTGTCGGGGAAGTAGATGGAAGCCTTCACTACTGCTACCGTGAAAACTTCCACTGCTTATACGGAAGCCTCCACTACTCCTGATTCGCAGAGATATCACACTTTATTTTCTAAAATCTTGCGCATCTTTCGTACCCAACGTGTCCGTCCTTTCGTCCTCTTGATACGACAGTGTCCAGGGCTCCCACATGTGCGAATGCTTGGAGAAGATGCCTGTTGTCAGCCGCGCGGACTGCACGACGTACTCCTCCCAAGGGCTGGTGGCGTGCGAAGACAACGACCTTCGTACCCACTACGAGAACGAGATGAACAGCCCCGGGGGAAACATTATGTACAACCTCGTGGAAACCTGTGATAACGAGGACGAACGTTAAGGCCGTACATGTTTCCAAAAATGTCAGTGGACTTTGCCGGGTTTTCAAACCTCGAAACAAGCCAGATACAGTAACAAACCACATGTCAACTTTTGAGGTACTCCTGTAGTTCGAGCATTTTGTCAGGAAATCGACATCACACCGCGATGCCGCGCTCTGGGCTTGCCTCAGCCTGGGGTAGGGTTCGCGATAGGGATACGGTAAGGATTAGGGTCAGGGTTTGCGTTAGGTGTATTGCTGCGGTCGGGTTCGGTGGACTAGGCACGGCTGTAAGCTGGCTACTGTTGTAAGTCGCCGACAAGTTGTTGGTTGTGGTTTCGCACGATTATTGTGTACTACTGCTGTACAGATAGTTGGGTGTGGTAATTTGCGGAGTTCTGCTGACTATGACAAGTCACTACGCGTATTTCGTAGCTACCGGTATTACTTCAGTGCGTACTACAAACTTACAGCAGATTTATGATAGGGAAATTTGCCGAGCTCTGCGTCCTTGCATCTGAGTGGCGGGTTCATGGCTCGACGTGTGGTATTTTAGACTCACTACGTAATCAGCTAGTATAAATAGTAACATTGGCGTTTGCTCCGCCACCCAGCGATTAACTGTTGTAACTATTTATAGCCGTCAATCACTGTCAATTATTGACCGTGCCGGGCGTTAGTGTGCATGGCTAGATATAAGTGCTTTAGTACTGTAGCAGCGAATAGAGCTGTACTGGTGCCACAGGTGTTTCGATGATCTTGCGGGTTGCTCATGCTGGCCACAGTGGGGTCGTATTTGTTGTGCTCCGTGATGTCGTGTGGGGGGAACCATGACACGAGGACTAAGAAGAGGAAGGGAAGCGAGCATATTAGCCCGTACTATCAACAGTTAGTGTCTCGTCGCCTCCATTGCAAGCAGAATAAGGTGTAAATTATTTCATCGTGGAGTGGGGGTTGTTTACTTCGGCGTATCGTGGCGTGGCGGAATCGAAGGGGGGCTGCTATGTGTATCGTTTCACGGCATGGCGGGATTAAAGGGTGGTTGTTATTGTTAGTTGTAACGTTTCAATGGAATAACGGGATTGAAGGACGATCATGTCATGTAGCTCTTCATGGCGGAAGAAGATGGAAGGGCGGATATTATACGAAGCGTTTCATACCATAACGGGGTTAATCGGCGGCAAGCTTGTTTTGAGTTTCATAGAACATGGGCATTCAAGGGCGTTTATGTCATGTGGCGGTTTCTGTCATGGCGGGGTTGAAGGGTGGTCATTTTACGTAGCACGGTATGGCATCCCGGGTTGACGGGCGTTAAGTCAATGCACAGGAAGATTAGAGCGTGCATAGCCCCGCTCGTTCTCGCGGTCATGTGACGTCGTGATGGTGCTTGCTGGAGGTGTTTGTCGTGTTGTCCGTGTCGTCCAAAATATACAGTATTCGTCGTGATGGTTGCGGTTGCAACTTTAGCGGGACAACACGTCCCGTCGTTTAAGAAAAGAGCGTGCTCTCATATTTACGCGGGAATACCGTCAGTGGTTAGTACCGGCCATGAACCGTTTCATGTGAAATACGAATCTACCCTTTGCGAGACAATGGGGACGATAAATCTGTGGGGTCCGTCTCACGTACGACCCGATGATGTTGATTGTTGAACATCATCCAGACAACCATATTGTTTTAGCCGGGACAGGCTGACGGTGGTCTTCGCTGCCGAACCATACGGACGAAAAGTTTAGACCCTATAAGGAACACGCTGGTTTTTTGCGCACATATTCTTCTTGTAACCCATGGCGAAAAATCGAACAAAGGGGTGTTGTTTAGAGTGGGGTTTCGTCTGATATTTGGCCATCAACCTTGTTTCGGAATAGTCCGTGATTTGGGCCTTACGAGCCGCCAATTTTCTCGCGGGAGCTAAAACAAAACTCAACACCCTGTCATTCGGGTTTTTACCCAAGACACACAGACCACGGGTGTTATGTTTCACGGTCTTCTTCACGAAAAAGACGAGGACATTTCGAAATTTGTACGGAAAAAAAAAAAGAAAATTTACGGCAGGCTTGACTTGACTTGTTTTCGGTACTAAACCGGTACTGGGCATAACTTTGTCAGATCCTGGAATAGTTTGATTAAAATTGTTGCAACCATGCCCTGGGCTGCTTGGCACCATCAGCTGGGTTAAACAACAAAATAAAAACGTAATGGGCCGATAGTTCGGGGTTAAACAGCTGAAATTGGGGAAGTCCTATTTCGACCTAAGAACCGAAATAAAAATAAAACTCGTGGTGCTTGGCCGAGATTAATACCTACCCCCGCGCAAAATACTCGTACGATTTAATAAATAGCAGGGGATTTAAGACAGAGGCCGTTCATGCGTGTTTTCTGTGCTTTGGAAACACAGTAAACAAGCCCACTCAAAAACGAAAAACAACTCGACGAAGGGCACGACGGGGGGGAGACGGCGATGGGTGGCTGTCTCCTGTTGATTCATGGTGCCTTTTATTCGTCCATCTCCCGGCAAGTCGCAGCTTGAAAAATAAGGCAGATAAGGTACACATCTCCGGCAACATGGAACGGTGATTCCATGCGGGATGCTGGCCTTAGGAGCACCCCCGTAAACATCTCGACATACTTCGCATGCGTACCATGGATGGTCTTGACACGAGAACTGTGACCGGGCTTCACATCAACACTATGACGTAGTTTCACATCGAATCTGTAGACTGTTCATCTACGTAGAGTACTTTATAACATAAGCCATTTTTCTGCAATGGTTTGCACCTTTTCAATTCACTTCCATGGAAGTGGTTTTTTTTCCATGGTGGAAGTAATTTTACTTCCACGGAAGGTTTCATGAAAGTAATGTCATGTTACTTCCTTCATGGAAGTAGATGGAAGTACGTGGAAGCTTCCATGGCATAGTTGGAACCTTTCATGGAAGTTGCGGAAGTTTCCATAAAAGTTGTGGAAGTGGCATCCACGAAAGCTGGCCGTGGAAGTCGTGGAAGCTTCCAATATTTCCAGCAACCTGCCATGTACTCCACTTCCTTCCATGATTTCCGTCTTCGTCCATCTACTTCCATCAACTTCCATTTACTTCAACCATTATCCATTATCCACTTCCATCCGTTTCACTTTACTTTCGTTTATTTTCACCAACTTCCACGAACTTCTCTCCACTACAATCTTCTTCCATTTACTTCCATCTGCTCCCACCGAATATACTTACTTCCACCATTCCACCAACTTCCTATCCCTAGCCCTAGCCCTAGCCCCAACCCTAACCCTAACCCTAAGTTGGTGGATTTGTATGATCGGCGTTGGTGGAAGTTGGTGGGAACTAGTGGAAGTTGGTGGAAGTTGGCTGGTAGATGGAAGTAAACGGAAGATGGGAGTAGATGGAAGTTGGTGGAAGTTGGTCGAAGCACATGGAAGTGGATGATGAAGTTGTTGGAAGTTGCTGGAAGTTGCTGGAAGTACACGAATAAATTTTAGTTCCACGGAGGAAGTTGTTCGTAGCTTCCGTAGGAGTTTTCATGGAAGTTTGCGTAAAAGTATCCACGATCTTCCATAGCAACTTCCATGAAAGTAAACATTACTTCCATGGAAGCTGCATTTACTTCTATGGAAGCTGCCATGGAGGTAGACGGAATCAGGTGGAAGTAGATGGAAGCTTCTATGGAAATAAATTGAAAATATCAAATAATGTGATGGACCTCCGCCCAAATTAATATTTGTGGAATCTGAGCATGTCACGGGTTTCCCCTGTTCATAGCGGTCAGCATGAAACTAACCGTGTGACCTTCAGATTGGAGTTGAATGCAGGATTCACCGGGTTTTAGTTTTGGCACTTTTAATGTGAACCAACCTGTAGCCTCTGACAATCGTCGTCTGATACTTGGTGAAGAACACAGCTGACCGTTAGTTACCACAGTAAGTAATAAGTCTCGTCGTCGTGCACGCGTACGTTCCTCTTACCTCCACCTTGTCCGCTTCTAGAACCTGCGGTCGAAACACAGGGTAACTGGAATGACGGGGGACCAAATAAGAAAGCGCAAAAACGACATCCGCACCGCAGAATCTAGTGCCAACCATCGACGCAGACCTTGCAGTTAAGCTACAGGTCGGTCACATCACGACCGGGTATACTCACTGCACCGGAATGTTAGGGCCGTCATATAGCAGCTCGACCAGACAAGTAGGCGTGCTTAAAAGGGCCTCAGTAAACCGAAGCCACGAAGCATGAGAAACCTGATCCGATATTTCAGCTCGCGACGCACGCCGAAGCAATGGAACGCCAGAACTTCAATCCGACAGCTCGGCACACCAAACGACAACTCCAACAAACGCCCGCGGTATAGGCAGAGGTAACTCGACCGCGCAAGCATTGGCCTATCTCCGAAATAGCTGGCTTTACCTAGAACGGCTGTTGGCCTTCTGATGTGCGTATCAGGGTCAACGAGGTCGGTCATTATCAACCGGTTAGCTCACACGCTATCGCTCTCCGAGGTGAGGCGGTCAGCCCTACCGGCACAGCAACACAGTTATCAAAGTTAGCCTTATGTGGTCCCATGGACATCGAAAAAGCAGCGCCCCACCACAATCTACGGACGGTATATCTTCCTACTATGCAGCCTATCATAGGGCACAGGCGTTCTTAGCAGAGCCTTGCGAGTTTTTCTCGTCGCCTTTACCTATTATGGAGAATACCTTAAAACAACAGTGCTCTATTAATGGTGATCGCAGTCGGCATACGTTTATAGGAGACAGGTAGAGAACACTCAAAGTCCTACTCGCGAGAGAGGCTGCCGGTTTGCCCCCTTTCCGATATACACGACTCCAGGCACGCTAACGATTTTGCGCAGGGTCAGAATGCTGGCCCAGGCGAGTACACTCATTGGCTTCCTGAAGACTACCTCGACCGCAATGGCGACGCCGGTCGCCGTCATCCAGCTCCTGAAAGATAGGAGAGTTGTACAAAACGCATTTGTTCGAATTTCAGCGTCATGTCGGTGATAAGCAGAGGCTGATATTATGTGTATCGACTGAGTGGCATATGATTCATGACCGTCACGGAGGAGATACCTGCCGAGTCGCGCCGTGATCTTTCTCAGGTTTCCTGCTCATCGTGCTGGTTTATACATTTCCCGACCATTGGTGTGGGCAACTGAGGTGGGGTTTGGTATTAGTCAGGGAATCGATTCCCCGCCATGCATCATATTGCTGGCGTATCGTCACTGGGGCGGTAAGCTCCGCACGACAAGAGAAAACGACAACAGCACGCACAGCCCATGTCTGCAATTTATGGTCAAATACGTTCTCATGGAGGACATGAACGTTTGTGGGCGTTCATTGCATAACTTGTTCGCGTACGCAATCTTTTGTGAATTTGACGTACCGTATTGTTGGCGTGTCGTATGCAAACACGAAGCAGAGGTTGATCCACATCGCCGTTGCAGCGTATAGTCCGAGCCACACGTACGCACGGATGGTGAGCTTTCTTCGCAGATTACAAACCTCGGGGCTATGCCATTGCAGAATCTCTTTCTTGCGCGTACTCCTTGAACGTGAAAAGCAAGGGGAAATAGAGGAAGTTTTGCCGCAAACACATGCACGCGTTTGTGGAGTGGGAAACGCATGATAAGCATGCTGTTGGCATTCCAAGCGTGTGCCCAACATAGCCCGGAAAGGTGTGGGTTAACGGCGTAACACATCGGATATTCTTGCTGAGGTGCCCACCTCACGCGTCGGCGGCCCAAGTGGAAACAAGACCGATACGTACCGAGGCGACGCGATGGTCGTGGAAAGGTAAACACGCCGTGGAGCCCGCTCTTCGATTTCCCGATTTTGCTGTACATAATTTCAAGCATCGCGCCCAGTACAAAACACGCACCTTTTACAAGCCTGCTCCGCTCGGACTAAAGCTTGAATCCGCGTGGCGGCTTTGTCGTGAACACTCGAGGAGGCTTTGTCCATAACGTCGTCGCCGGTAACAGATTTTCGCGTAGATGTACGCCTAGTTGGTCGGCGGTAAGTCTTGGCCCACGAAAGCTGCAGGAGAAAGGACGCACGGGGGTGGAATCGTAGCCGATGCATGAGGTGTCTCCTTTCTTGTTGATATTAGAGAAGTGCACGATCAAGGCGTAGACATTGATGCCGGTGGTGAAAGGCGTTGAGGTTCGCGTCGGAGTCTCATATCTAATACGATTCTCTTACGTATTACAAGGGTTTATCTGTAGACCCCCCTAACAAAAGACCGATAAAACGCACCCACCCGAGATATCGAGTTCTTGTTCTTTGCATCCATGCTCGGGAGGATCTCGCCCTGGCATCGAGGCAGCAACGAAACATCAAACCAGTTGGGCGGGCGATGGTGTGGCTGGAGAGCGTGTCACCCGCGTTCTGGGACACAAGAACAAACTTGCGCACGTTTATCGCTCAAGACAATGCGAAGGATTCGTGCAACAGTAAGGGCACAAGCACCAACGTGTCAAGGAAACCGGTGAAATCGGACCCACATTACAGGGATGATGAGATCAACGCAACCTAGCATGATTTTTCATATTGGTTAGTAGGGAGCCTTGGAACACTTGGAGTTGAAGCTACAGCGCGAAGTACCAAAAAACGATTTTAGGTAAATAAGAACCGGCGAACCAAGGCGGTGCGACCCGGGTATCGGTGCTTCCCCGGTGAGGTCCGTAATGACTCGCACACAACAGGCAGATTAAGCGTCGTATGTAGAGCTATCGTCCACCGCTTTTGAAATGGAACCGAAGATCGTACCGTATAGCATGCGATCATCTTGAACACGGCAAAAGCGAAGATGCACGATTCCAGCCGACGTTCTTTCACTTCCGTCGTCGCTCTCATCTGCATGTCGTGGAAGGCCATCCACGCCTGCAGCAGACTCACGCAGATCCTCGTGAAGGCCAGCCTGACCACAACTTTGAAGTTCAGCAAAGAGAACATTGATGTTCTCACTGCAAGCACGGCGTCTGGGAACACAAAGTGAATGTATACATCATCAGTGGGAAAGCGCATCCGGACAGATCAGGACACCATATTCTGAATGTATATGCACGTGAACGTTTGCTGCAAAACCAACCGCGCATGACCAAGTTGTAGCTACCTCGCCCTGGCGCATCGATTGTCGTTTAAACGGAGCGTCCGCCGTTAGTGCCTATCAGTCTAGATCTCATCGTTCTACGTCCGTCGACAGTATTATTGCCCCAGGATGGTTTTCGGATGCCCATCCAATGAAGATACAATGCTAAAGTGTTGTAACGGTTCGTTCGTTCGTCACCATCTTTACTGGAGCAAACAGCGTATTCATAACACTTAAAAAGAGCGCGGGGGGGTGGTTCTGCCGCCAGACATGGTTGATACCTATCGTCAGTACTGCAAGAAGAACATTCGCCACGCACGCCGTGATAAGGGCTTGACGAAGAAGTGTGTCTGATCCTGACACCACAGATAGCGCCACGCAGACCAGGTCGATCAAAAGCTGGGATAGGCATGCGAAGACGAGCCCCCTGCAAGCATGTCACGACAAACACAAGGGTGAGATGCGAGCAAACCATGGAGAAAGTTCAGGTTCCTGACCAGTTCGATATGTATCGATATGTATCGATATGTATCGATATGTAGGCGACTCCGATCGAAAGACGCATTCACTCAAATGAACCTTCAAAAAAGGAAGACATCGGCTATTACATCTGAGTGGTCCCCAGGCCCTCAAACCAGAGGTTTCTCACGCACATATAACTGAGAACGTATCACAGCAGTGCATTGGTTTGGAGAAGAATGGTTGCGCGCGTTTATGCAGACGTCTTAAAGAGGGGTCGGTTCCTCTTGGAAGATTCTGCGGGTGTTAGCGGCGTAAATTTAAACGATACGAACACAAGCAAGCTGCAATCACTAAAACTGGGTACGCAAGAACTCCACCAACTTTTTCCTGCGGTATCGGGAACTATCCAATAGTTCAGCCACCTACAGCAGATCCTCCGTTTGTGGAGATCACTACAAAAGAGATACCTTCCGCGAACTGCGTCGTGACCGATGTCACCACGACGTATTTCGGACCCGTTCGAAGTCGAACGGGAGGGTGCCACCGATTGTATGAGCTGAAGTAAAGCAATGAAAGCATTGTCGCGGTGCCTTGATTTAACGTCTCCTCCGCCAACACTGTCATACGCGGTTGTGGGCGCCATGGTCTCGTGGGCTCCCATTCCACTGCATCAAACGTGCGGAAAGCAGACACACATTCGAGGTCAATCAACTGTCTGTTGTGGGTGACGGAAATATATTGATCCCACTATCGCGAGTCGACGAACACAAGGTAGGACGGCAGGGGGGTACTACTGTAGGGTTATTTACTGCCAGGAAGAGTAAAGCTCAACGCGGGTGTTCAGTGACTCACCCCTTCTCGGAACTGGATGCGCCATCTGCTTGTTTGTGGGCCTGCTGTCTGCCCAACAAGGCAACGTTGTGCCATTTGTCGTCCGTCGTTATCGACTGTGGCGGGGCAGCCGCGGCTTTGAAGAGGTATGGGATAAATAAGGAACCCGGTATGGTTGCCACGGAGCTGTTCGAATGGAACCAGTAGAGAAACGGGCTCGGTCACAACATACAACGACGCGTGCTTTTTTACGAATAAGATCAGAGATAGAAAACGACGTTGACAATGAAGGGGGGGCGGCGCGGTTTTCGAATCAGATGTAAAACGACAATCAAGAAGATTCGTGCCCCCAATCGGTTGCTCTGACATGGAGTAAGTGGGGGGTCACATTTAACGCTGTTTCACAGATTGATCGCCGCTTGGCGAAGGCCGGCGGCGAATACCGAACCAATACGTGTCATGTGAATAACCGATTTTTGATCATGCCTGACCTCGTGTGCAAGGCGAGGTCAACAGACCGATTTGAATTGCCACAGTAACGTGTGCAGCAGCTAGCTAGATACGTAACGTTTCCCCGGAGTAGATGTCTCACCCAATGATGACTTGGACAGCCTTGACGTTGAGGCTCGAGGCATTGCTGGAAAAAGCCGCCTCGACCATCATCTGAACCATGACTTGCACGAAGAGAAGCAAAGACAGCTGGCACGCACGAGGGTTTGGGTGCATCAGGCTCCCCGCCGCTCAACACCGCTATACATCAAACCTCAGGAGCAGCACTACTCAATTAGTGTTATGTGTCACCGAAGGTTTACGTCACACATGCCAGGCACATATGAAACCTAGAATACCCTAAGAGTAAGACAGGCCACCCGTTCGGCCATACCGCTGGCAGTGCAACTTCTCACCTGTGTGGGCGTGAGGGCGAGATTGCTCGTTGAAGGCGACACCATGGCGATCCATGGGTGGTTCTGCATCACTTGAACAGATAGTGCATGGGCACGGCCGTACCAGGATCGACACGTTTCTGCGAGGCTGACGAACGCGAAACGCGGTGTCTGCTGTTACCGTTCAAAGGAAACAATGAGCTCGAGGGAACGTTCTGCGGTTAACTATTCCCGCAGAACCAAAATGCTTTGTTTTCTTCCCTCCAGAGACGAGACAACGAGCCACCGTTCTATGATACGAGCTGGTGCCAGAGACAAAACCATGTTTCCATGTTCGGGTTATTAAACGATGAAAATCACGACACAAAACGTATGCGCGTGAGTGCATCGACGAGAGGAGCACATCGGTGAATCTAGTTTTGCCGCGTGTGAGCTGTCGTTCGCGACAAGATGTTCATATTATTTGGGCAGGCGTTATTGCGTAGGCGTTCTTGCGTTATATAGTAACATCGATATAACATAGTCTTCGGGCCATACATCGGTGAATACCTCGAATAGATTGACACTAAACAAGTCAACATGATCCTATCAACAAGGACGAGACGTATGTCTGTGTTATACTTGTTTTGTTCTTGGAGCCATACAAGAGCCGAAATAAAACCCTGTCAAAGTACTCGAACATTGCCTTGAGATCTTGGAAGCTCCTTATAGGGACAAATTACGTCTCACGGGAACATAAAAAGCGCTCTGGTTTTGGACAGGGTTAAAAAAAAAACCTTTCTACGGGTGTGCTTCGTAACAGCACGGAGAAACGAAAATAGGACCTGTTATTTTCAAAACCTCATGAGATATTTCGGGTCAAAGATACCGAAAACTCCCAAAAACTCCCAAAAACTGAAAAACCTGTAATACCTTGCATCTACCTACGGCCAAACAAAAATGGCACTTCACTCGTTTCGTCTTCTTGTCATGACGGACAACCCTGCCAATTTCCATTTTCCGACTCTAAATCACCAGCGCGCTTGCGAAGACGCATTTTTTTGGTTGTTCCTGGAATCAGTTTGTAGCGACTTTCGCCCCCACTACAACTTCACAGGTGCCACTGTTTATGTTCTTCGATGTGTTGCAATACGAGGTCATGCTGAGCTCTTAAAGGAATCATCCCACGATATGATAGGGGTGCAGCACAATTATCTGGGTTCCTCACATGAGGAGCTCAATACCCCACTCGAAACATGACTTCGGAGAAATTCTGTCGCGCAACCCGATCAACATTCCTGTAAGCTAGTCCAACAACAAACATGTTACTAAAATGAGCATAGCTACCGGAAATTCCTCACTTCAGCAGCTCAACCCGTCAGAAACGTTTGGCCTAAAAAGTGAAACCTCTACCGTGGGATTACGCGAAGAAACTAACCTTTATCCGTCAAGGTCGAGACCATCTACCTTGGATGTACGTGGGTGTTTTCTTCTCATTAGTCTATTACTTCCACCCATTGACGCAGTATCCGTCCCGATGTGTTTTCCCAGAGACAAACTACCTCTGGGGTCACACACTACGAGGCAGAGATATCAATCCCAAATATACGTGGGCCATGAAGTGCCAAACGTACAAACGTACGCAAAACAAATGAGATACAAAAGAGAAAGAACGCAAGCGGTGAGGGAAGAGGTACCCCAAAAACCACAATTGAGTGAAACAAATAAAGGCAAGAAAAAACCAAATGACGTTGCAAACAAGACCATAACTGGACGGCGTTGGGATATGTCGGCTCTGGAATGAGAAAACGAAGCAACTTATACACAACAAAAAACGCAAGCGTCCACACATTATTGAGCAAGCGACTTACTTCCGGACCAATCGTCGGCGAGCAGATATCGTGCGGCGCCTTCGTTTGGCCAATCGACGGCCAGCGCGGCTTTGCTTGCGGTCCACAGCAGCGAAGGTCGGGTTCCGTGTCGCCTGCGATATATTGGATACGGCGAGGTGTGCTGTTCGGGCGCGGCTCCCGGACTAAATCGCACGTGCAGCATGTTATAAACCTGCTTCCCGTGAGGACATAATTCGATTTTCCATCCTAATTTCCATTTTGCGCAAAGTGTTCCGCGTGGCCGCCAGCCCGAGCCTATTGACAGACGTGTTGAAAAACATTTTCGCTGACGAAAACATTCCAGTTACGACTACAGTGCTGGCGGGGAAATACATTGCGTACCTCTCCAGTTTCGACGTAGCGCACGACGATCATGTCCATGACAATCCCTTCCACCTCGCGGCCTTTTTTCGTGAGTGCCACCGCCACCCCAATGCCGATTAAAACGAAGGCAGCCCCAACTATAATCACGATACCCCCCCAGGAGCTGTTTCGGACGGCTGAAAATATCTCCAATGCAGCGGTCTGTGAGATGAAGAGGCAGGGAGACGAGTAACATAAGTATAATAGGGGCCTCTGTTTGGCTGTGCAAACAAAATGTTCACAAGAAGCGTAAATGTTTGCATCTACCAGTCAAGTGTTGCGGAGCATCGACCCTCGTTGATGCAACACCATTGAAGTGGGCATGCCTACCCGAATGAAAACGCGGGCCCAGTCTTACGATCCGGCTATGCATGCTTCTGGTGGTCGTACCACCAAAATGACCAGCCGGTTACGTTGATTAGCTCTTACAAGATCCCGTCTAGGTATAGCAAACGAAGTAGGAAGCACCCCGTCCGTCTTCTCACCAATTCAATTGGAGCGAAAACTCCGTCGGAATCTGTGGTGGAGACGGCGAAGTCAGAGAGGTGGTAGGATATGCACGATACTTCCACCTCCGAACTGTTGCTCTCGCTCGCGTCTGCCACTTGTTGTGCCGACGTCGAACCAATCACCAGACCGTTACTTTTCCATTCGGTGGTCTCTGGGTCGTAGTACGCGCACCATGGCGTCGCTGAGGCTGATGTTAGCGACGCCTTCATGGTGATAGTTGCTGGAGTCGCCAACAAAATATCCTGCATGGAAGCATCGCGAACCAACGAAACGTGGGATGTTAGCTTCCTCACGAAATTAGCCTCGGAGGCAGTCTTGCATAACTACCCGTTAAACAAATTGAGCGTGAACTCCTAGAATCGCTCGTTAAAGAAACGCAGAGACTTGGAAATCACTAGCATTCACTAAATATTTCGCGCTTTCTTTTTATATCCTGCAATCTCCCCACAGGCCTAGTCGACCCTTCCTTACGGTGCCGTCGTCGGTGCTGGTAAGTCGGACGGTTGTCACCCCTCCATGTGCTGCTTCCGACGGTCTGCCGTTGACAGGAAACTGGATGAAGCCCAAACCAACCGCGGACGTTGAAGCAGTCTCCACCGACGCCAGGTGACGGGGAGGGACAGGCGTGCTAGATCGAGCTCCACCCTGTGTCATGGCTGATGCGACGCTCGTTGCAGCCATGCTTGTCTTCTCGGTTGAGGGTTCCGCTTCTGCGTCTGCAGCGAAGGAGACCTTGGACGTTCCTGATGGTATCAAAGCCGACATGGTGCGATAAAGTCAGAACCGAAGGCCTGCACGTGGTATGCCCGGAACGCGCTCGCTTCCTCATCCACCACATACATATATATACACGACCTAAACCAGGTACTAATATGTTCGAAACATTTGGAGATGCGCACGAGATATTCTTCTTGCCGGTCTTAGCAAAATCGGGGTCCCATCAGAGGGATTAGAAATTGGAACAAGACAGAGCCCGAATGCCTGATCTATGGAATTGGAGCCAGGTCAGAGCCTTAACCTCCTCTCGGGCTTTCGAGCAACAAACGCCTCCAAACGAATTGACGGTCGCAGCGGTAGAACATCGGCGACATAGAACGACCCGGGCTGCTGTGCACGGGATGTGTTCGACATGAAATAGAGGGAGCGGCAAAAGACGAACGCCGCAGGGCGGTACTGGTACTACTGATGCACGCTCTTCGTAACCCGGGTCGGGCCCATTGCACAAAACAAAATGACGATGGCGATCTTATCAAGCACACCTACTGGCGGCGTATGCTACCATCGTGCTGCATGTGTGTCGCACTGCTCTTTACAGTGAAGTTTGGACATATCACTTACCCCAGCGGCGCAGGCTACTTCATGTGGTCGATGGTGTAGCCGTTATTTCAATTCGACATGATTTTCTTCTGAAATCCCAACGGGGTTCATCGCCACTTACTTGATGAGATCGCATTTGTCGCATTTTTTATTGGTATATACAGAATGGGTCATGGCGAGAACCACAACAACAACCTAATGGAAATATGATCGAAGCAGTATATAAATGTAAGATCACACTTGGGTGCTCATGTTGAGCGCCTTTTCATCCCAAGATCTTCATAGGCACGACTGGGAGCACTTCAGAATGATGTGTCCAAATCACTCAAAACGAGCCAGGACGTTATAATTTCGACAACAGCTACTGTCCAAAACATACGACAAGTCCCGCGTGGTATTGGGGGTCCTGAGCTAATAATGATACCGTATAATAATTACGTTGGATGGTCGGGCAGGACTACTCATATGTCCTGTATTACAATAACAAGAACTGCGTGAAGTGTCGAGAAAATCGCCCTCACCAGCAACGAAGGTCGTTCCATTCGTGTCGGAAGTGACGGCACAGCTCACATCCACATAAGCGCTATCGAAATTGCCAGCCTCCTCGCCGTCCTCCAATCCATTCTCCATGAGTGTCATGATAGAATTCACCATCGTCGACAAACTGCAGACATCGCATACGGTTTTAAGAAAACGGTTCTTCTGTGTTACGCGAGAAACAATATGTTTGTCTCTTTTACGCACCGAGTTAGAAGCGTGCAAAAGGCGCGAGAAACCACCGCGTCAGGCAAGCCACCAGACAGCTTCGAGTCATCCCTATCACGTACCTGAACCAAAGGTGTCAGGAGACGGTCAGTAAAGGGGAAACGTACAGCGGTCAAGGATGTAAAACCGAGCGTTCCACACTAAAACCTAGTAATGAGACGTCAGTCAAGGTAAATTATTGGAAAATTGCCGTCCGTCAACGGGTGAAAGTGCCGTCTTCTGACATATTTGCCTGGAACAGGTACGTTCACACCATACTTTCCTATAAATCGTGATAGCTTAGGCTGCAGGGGCTAACGGCTACGATTTGTTCATGTTTTAGGGGTCTTGTTCGGACCAGCGAGGACACAGGCAGTGACCCACTTCTCTGTGAGTTCGTCGTCTAGGTCTTCGTCTTCCAAGCTGCCGAGAACTCCGTCCAGCAGCTGCACGACTGGAGACAGAACGGCCGAGTCACTGGCGCCATGTTCGACCGCGTCCGCCATGATCGTAGCGGAAGAGGACATAAGGGCATCCTGGCCAGTAGAGGACAAATAGCATCGGACACGGTGCCAGTCAGGCTATACGTCGAAGCTTCATTCCGAATGGTGACATTGTCGCTCCCATTTCGTGCCATACAGCGGAGGCATCGAGCAACATACATTGTCCTGCCGAGATTCGCACTCCGTGATAAAAGGACGCATTCTACCATACAGGTGCAGCATGTTTTTTCTGAAGCTCATCACTTTAGGAGGAGCTCTATGCCTCACCGGCAAACTGATGTTGAGCAAACCGAAAGTGCAATCCCATGAACTAACCCGTGGCCCACCTATACAAAAAAGGAACATTGCAAAAATAGAATGACATCCGACGATTTTGGGTTAAGGAGCCCCGTCATCCAGAAAGTAAAAACGCCAAAAAGTGCTACCAGGTATACTACTAGAAATCAGACGTAGTATAGGACACCTAATAAGAAACAGAAACACTGACCCAGTGAGTTTTTTATTTAAGAGGGGGGGTGTTCTACACTAACTTCAGCATAAAGGCTTCGGAGTTTCTTAATTTCCTGTAAGTCCCAGCCTGCCTTTCGTATTAGCCTGTTTGTTATTTGGTGTCCTGTACTGTATTACAAGTACAGCAGTATGATGTAGCACACTATTATTGTAGGTATAGGGTGAACGTCCACCCTCTCCACTGCCATCCATTCTCTGGAGAGCACGCTTCTAGAAAACGTGTACGCCGAATCCACGAGTCTGCCAACAATATCCACCTTGGAGGCCAGCCCTATTGTCTCGCTGGCGCCAGAGAGAACGACCAAGACGCCCAAGACGCTCGCCGCGGTTTCGGTAGTGTAGTCCAGCGATTGATAGTCGTTCGCCACGGTATCAATCATGGCTTCAAATAGCTCCTGCGTGTATACATCCAAGAGGCAATGAGCTGCGTGTGCAACACACGGGCAGGAGCCATCTCACGGTAGGGTTTGCACCTTTTGGGCCAAACGTTTGGGACGGGTTGAGCTCCTCAAGTCAGGAACCACCGGTTGGTATGATGATATTACGAGTGGGACTGGTTCAGGACTAGCCTATAGAAATCTTGGTCGGGCTGTGCGAACGAACGCCTTCGAAGTCAAGTCATGATTCGGGTGAGATGTTGAGCTCCGCATTTTAACCCTTTTACAACTGGAAACCCGT
This sequence comes from Alaria marginata, assembly GCA_037833945.1. Classification (NCBI taxonomy): domain Eukaryota; class Phaeophyceae; order Laminariales; family Alariaceae; genus Alaria; species Alaria marginata. The sequence continues at coordinate 20,120 of JBBMKB010055559.1, read as the reverse complement.
TTTGGGGACACATTTACTTGATAATAGTATAGGGACGGGGTTAGGGGTTCTAAAGGGGTTAAGAGCTCAGAAACGTTTGCTGCACCCCTACCGTGGGATGCCTAACAGGATGGAGCAGATGTCATGCCTCTTCCCGCGGCAGTCCATATCTTGATCGACTTGCATATCAGGATGCATACCATGGTCTACAGTAGCAGCACAAGACACCTATAATACCAACCAAACAAGCACGAAGAAAGCCAGACTGACATTTACAGGGAAGTAGGAAATCCTGACGCGGTCTCTTGAAGTTAACGTCAACACACCCTTTCACATGTGAGAGTTTCAGGCTTGGTCAGCATCCCAATTTCTTGTCGATACCTGTGAAATTGCTACTGGCGTCTTGTTCTGTGCAAAGAAACCAAGCCTTCTGCGGTAGTGCTACTTCGCTGCACTTACGTCTAGGAGCTGGTACAATCATCGGTCTACAGGAGAAAAACGCGTCGACAGTAAAACGTTTGGTACTGCAGTCCGCGCGTGTTGAAATGGCGCAGGAGAAAGACTACAGTGCATCACGATGGCGATGACACATATCGGGAGGCGATCCGGCCGTGGGCACGGATTAACTTGTCGTCTCTGTAGCTGCTTCTGCTGCACTCTCACCTCATGACTCTCTGCATCACTCGAAGAGAGAGTTGTATCATTGAGCTCTTGCACAAGTACGGAGGCGTAGGCCCGTACGAGAGACGTCGCCTGACCTGGCATTTCTTGTCCTGCCTCGCTGACGGCTTCGAAAAACACGCTTGACAATGCTGCGATGTCATCCTTCAGTACAAAACAAAACAAGGGACGTGATGTGAGCGATGGCCCGACTCAAAGCATGTCTTCGAGCCGTGGTTTGAAGCGGCGAAACGTACACGAAGAACACATGGTATGATATGCTCGGAGATTTCTCGCACAGATGATACCTGAACTCCGTTTCCTTGTCATTCTCAGCCTGTAACAGTCTAACTTCCTCAAAAATACAGTTATGAGATCGAAAATCTCGTCAAAACTCATATTTGCAAGCTGTGTGAGATAGTCCGATCGTGCGTGTTACAGGGTGTGCACGTCCTCATCAATGATATCGGCGGGCGACTCCCCTTAGTGCTAGCAGAACATCCGTCGGCATTGCCTGCTTCCACTACTGCAATACTGGAATAGTTTTCAGAACTCTCTCGAGCTATAGCCTTGGGATATCTCGGCCGGAACTCAAGCAGCTGGCGAGACAGTCGCAGATACGTAGATTCTCTGGTATGAGTATGGCCTGATAATTGGGATTTTCTGTAACATTTCCATTCTCGATGCCCTTGTAGGAGAATCTTACCGTGACGTTCGATGATGACGTCCACCCGGTCACGCGGACAGTCACTTCATTTCCGTTGGCATCGCTGTAGCCGGTCGTTGATGCACCAAACCTATCTGAAACATGCCCTGCTCGCGCGTGTGGGCAGACATGTCCACCACACAATGCCTTCGTTAGTGAGGACTAATGAAACCTCCGCAATTGTCATATGGTTGCTTGGGCCTGGTCTACTGAACCTCACCACCATGGCGTCTGACAGCGGTGTGCGCTCTGCTATCGACATAACACATGCTACCATCGGGCAAATATGTTTTGATCGACAGTAATAGTGCTGGCACTTTGCGGTTGACGAGCAGCGCTACCCTTTGTGCCGACGTTCCGCTTGAAGACCATGGCAAACCTGCTATTGAAATGGTGTAGTCGTCTGCGGGTCGTCCGAGGGGTAATATCCCCGTCCACTCTGGCGACTCCGATGCATACGCCGACAGACCATACAATGCTTCTTGGACACCCTGCGTATACTCCCCGTAAAGCAGAGGCGATTCAATGACGGACGTACAGGGAAGGTCAAGGCTTGGCCTTCGGCCATATTCGTCAACAGCAGTTTGAGTACATCCCCCAACGGGACTGCGAGACTGCCGCAGTCTCCATGAAGCCATATACCCCAACGGGCGACGGAGGCTACACAATTTCGAGATTATACTGCTTTGTTCGATCTCGCGGTCGTTACCATACGTGTGGTCGAGATCCACGATGGCAGTCCCTTTCGCCAAGTAGAATGGAACCGTGCATACTCTACTTGACCGATCATTTTCCAACAGTGAGCAACCTGTACCTCAACTCCCACCTCTCCGTTGAAATAAGAGAAGGAGAAGATTAGTGGGAGATCGTCTGCGTCATCGGTCCAATCGAGAGCCTCGAGTACGAAGAGGTCTAATGCGGCAGTTCCGGCAGTAGGACTAGCGGCAACGCGGCCACCGTAGGGAGGAGAATTGATCACGACCGAGAGTTCGGCGTAGCCTTCACGTCGACAAAAAAATAACAACAGAAAATGAGTTTTTTAAGTTCGAGGTGATGCGTCGTAACTGTTATGGTACGCTGCCATTATGGTTTGATCTAATTCATACAGCAATGACGATGTTTGATGATTGTATGAAGTTGCCATTGTAGATTGGCATTACTCCGGTGACAGACATAATAGCGGAACATCCCCGGTTTGGCAGCATTGCCCATGAAAAGGGATTACTCGAGACCGCAGCTCTACGTTACGCCCCTCCACTGTTCGTAGCATGATGAGAGGCTCGATCACTACATAGATTCCCGGAGACGAAGCTTAAAATATGCATGATGTCTTTCACCTTCTGCTGGTAACCTCACCACCACGCTGTTACAGGGTTTCGGTGCTATCTGGCGCGTCGGATAAAATTACGTTGAAACAAAACTATGCAACCGTGCGACCTTGTGGAACAGCTGAAGGGGAGCGCTCACCTTCGTTTTGTGAGACTGAATCGGTCGCAGATAGGCGAAACACGTATGAAGAACCGCCCGTGAGTACGTCGGGCCGGACCACGAGGTTGGGCCTGTGTCGGAGTTTCACGGGGAATCATTTATGTTAAACATACCGGCACATCATTTCACTCGGGGGTCTATTAGCGAACGGTGGGAACTTCGATTCGGTATCCTTTGAATTATCCAGTACGTCATATAATATTTTAACGCTGCAGTAGACCGCGAAAACGGAGTCAAGGATTGGGAGAAAACGACCTCGGTTTGCGCTTACCGAGCAGAGGAACACATCCGAATACCTCACGTACCCTGTTTGAGAACTGGAAAACAACGTGCTCCATTCGACTGTATCCGTAGGTACATCGCCACTCTCCTGCAGATAGTTGGGAGCGAAAACATGGAGTAGCTGTTACGGACAAACCGAAACGGGGGTCGTCACATACGAAGGGGCTGGTCGCTCGTATCATAGTGCCAACGTGATACCGGGTATACAATATGCAGCAATGTACAGAGCCGATTACAACGCATCACCTGTGACCACAGGAACTCGTGCGATGAAGACGTGTCGGCTACCCCGCCATAGAGCACCAGCTTTGTGGTCGGATCGAACTTGTCGCTGTCCTCCTTAGACCATACCACTACGTTCGGGGCATCGTAGGAGACAACCTGGAGGACCCCGTGTGAACCCAGGACGAATGAATGTGCGAAGGTGTTGCTGCACGTGCTGCTACGATGACATCGCACATATTAACTCATGTATTTCCCCCCGCATATTGCTCCTCTAAGAGTAGGTTCCGGGGATCTATATATGAACTGGTCCCTCCAAGGGCCTCGGTTTATCTTTGCAACTGGTAGATACTATGCTTTGCGGGTGTTTGTCTGCGAGCCAACATATGGTCTAGGCATGATCGACGCTGGGTACTGTACCGTATGTACGTACTTCAGAATCGTCGACGTGGTCAGGCGTCCCCAGCTGCGGATGTTTGTAACCACACAGGAGGGAACCACGGTCAGAACATCTCGCCTGCACTTTGACCGTCGCCACATCCCATCGAAAGACGTCGTAGATCTCTGTAGAGTCGACGCCCCCTTTGCTGACATTCAAGGCGAACTCGTACACCTGCGAACAACGTCGACGCTGTACGATTAGTGGGTGACACACAGTGTGTACCACAATTAGGCAAGGATTCAACTTTGTGGACGGGACATCTTGGCGTTTTCGTCCGAACACCTGAGATACATGTTGTTATATTTCCGTCCCACGTGTAGCGCCTGTAAATTTCTTACGCGAACCCTCACCGTGTCTGGTTGCAAGACCTCGGCCGGAATCGTAAAAAGCTCTTTGTCGCCCGAGGTGTATCCTCCAGGGAGACTGGAGCAGTTACTGTAACACGACCAGTTGTACCTGCACCAAATAACGCGAAAATTGTAGAGTGTCGAGTTTTGCGGAGTTTAACGAATGCGTCCGGAACCTCGGGCAATCTATGCACCATGCGGATAAAGTCGATGGAATAACCACCTATGGAAATATTTATATCTTCCTCAGTTTCCATTGCGACATTTGGCATAGAGATACACTGTTTCTTAACCCGTGAAGCGCAGGGGAATTTTCCGCCGTACGGACAGTAGCGAGGTGGTGGGGTTACCAGCCGATGGTGAAAAACATCATGTACGCTTTAAAGCTGGCTTGCAGGACATCTATGTAGTCATCAATTCTCTCATCAAGGCACGAATCAAGTGCACAAATAGAGTAGAGTGGTCGACTGCATCTACACGGGCAGAACAGAATAGCCACCCAAGGGGAGACACCCCTGAAACAATTTCCCATTACTCTAAAGCCAAACTGCCAATACCACTCCCTTCTACAATCAACCATGATCATTGCTGTATCAGGCCCAAGGGCAATGAGCAGGTCTCAGTCGGCTGAAAACGTTGGAGACTGTGAGTCGCCTTGTAGGACGCGCGCATGCCCTGATGTACCCAACATGAGCCGCAGGACACAGCACACCGTATCACGGTCAAATGTGTGTCGTACATGACCTCATTCGTATTAATTGCCACGGACGGTTGCAAACCTTATTGGGAGTTCTGCGATGTCGTCCTCGTCTTTAGATTGGCTGCCGTCCAGAACGAGGTCGATCTCTGGCGAGGAAAACAAAGCAAGTTTACCCCAAGGGGCATTGCGTAGCTTTCTGTAAGCGTGAAAAAGCCCGCGGTACAAAGCGCTTTCCTTGAGGTTGTCGGTGAGTAAAGCCGTTACGGATGACGTGAACATGGCGGTGATACTCTGTCCTTCGGTTGCTGTAGGGTTCATTTTCAAACGTCCCGGTTCATACTAAGTTCAACCCGGTAATCTATGCCGCTAATGACACCACAGCTGAATGCTGCATGCTAGATGTCAGTCAGTTAGAGGTATATAATGATCGTCGGCTCTCCGTCCAACTATAGTTTGTCGCTGCAGGGGTATAATACCTGCAGCGTGTAGGCGGAATTCGCCGCCGCTGATGGACGCCCGCACGGACCCTGCCTCGACCAAAACCTGTTGCGTGAGTGTTCGTTAGACTTGACTTTGTCAGGGTGCTGGAGTACGAAATAGTGGTTTATCAACGAGAAGCGTCGGCAGATGCGTGTCGAATGACGGGGCGGTGATCACACACAGTTTCGCGACGCTTGAATTCTACAGACCGCAGACTGTTTCTGTTTATAGTCTTTGTACCGTCGTTATATTCCCAATATTTCCGGTTTCCTGTCTCATGACTTTCGCCGCGGGGAAATATGGACTGAACGGCGCTTCGGATGGACTTACCTAAGGCACCCAAACGACGACAGTGCATGTATACATTGGCGGGCCTGACGATATGATTGCCTTACCTCCACCAGCGCCGATGCATTGAGTTCGGAGTCTTGCGAAGTCACGACGCCACGAAAGAGGTAGATCGAACCAGCGTAGCCAAGCTCGTATGCCGGTAGTGTCAATTTGGTTGGGTCGGTACCCATGAGAGCCTACGTGTGATTTCCAGAGTACGGAATGACTGTAAGCAAGTGTGAGAAGCTACGTGCACGTTTTCTGGATGAAGTTGTGCGCGGAGAATCTTTGGCTCAGCCGAAGGGTGCAGACGAGAGAGTCTCGCATGTGGTGGACGGACACTATTCGTTGACATGGCTTACCCTGTCAATACTGTACGATTAGCACTGTTCAGCTATAGTAATGCCGTCACTTCATCAGAGACGTACGTTGAAATCCTGCCGGACGGCCTGTGACGGCTTTGGCTGTCTCTTTCCTTGCTGTGTTTCTACCGTGAACCTAAAATCCACCCAAATAAGGCAAGGTGTGATTCGTACCGCAAAGACGTCTCCACCAAGCTCGTTATAGTCGGGGTCGCCGACTTCTTCCCACGTGTAGGTAAGCGATGACGTTGACCCTATCGTGATGGGTACGTCCGGGGAGGATTGCACCGAAGGTGAGCGTGGCAGGAAGACACGCATAGCGGTGTCGCGACATTACAATGTGGATCCTTCAACGTATGGGTGTCTTTCGGCCTCACTTTCAACTACTACTAACACACGGTCAAACACAATGATCATGATATACGCTTATGAGGCGTTCTACGTTGAAGGTAGCACGTTTTGGCTAAACCAGATTCTGAATGACGGGGATCCTTACCCCAAAAGCGTCGGAATGTCATTATTATTTTACAGTTATGCTTGTCTTTATACCTAGGCCATGGGATTATTCATCGGGCTGCACTTTAATTTGTATCGAAATCAGGTTTTGGTTGGGGTATGGAGCTACTCATGTGAGGAACCCCAGAAGGCAAATACTAAGGGTGTTACAAAACTGATTAAAGGAGCATGTATATTACTGTGATGGGCACCAGTACTTCGGGACCATGCATTGTACGTTCGTGTTAGTCGAGTGCGGCTTGCTCGGTGGTATGAGGCGCGTACGGCAACGGAATGGCGGAACGGCTACGAGCCCCCGTGGATTTCGGGGAGTGTTTCTTTCTCACCGCATGCCCCCGATGCACCGACCATCTGCAGTGGTGTCGACCGGCTCCTCTTCACCGTCTTTAGCGAAGATCCGAGAATAACGACGGAGGGTATGTCTTCCGCCCTATTTTGATAAAACGAGAACCGCAAATGTCCGATGCCGTACGTTTCTACATGCCAGCAATGTTTTAGCAAGTTTTCAGTTCGACATACATAGGTAAACACGTGTGCTTACACATTGCGAGCTAAATAGTTGGGCTCTACATCTCGAGTTCTGCAAAGATAACTGTGCAGGCATCTCATTTGGTATCACTTGCCCTAGAGCCGACAGATATTCCCACTACCTGTGGCGGGGTCAGTCTCGATTTCGCAGGGCAAGTGGAACTGCAGGCATGATAGGCAAACAACATTGTCCTCACGTGCGTACAATGGATTTCGTTGTCTCGTCCGTGGCTCCAAGAAAGTTTTCAACGGTGACTGACACCGTGAATACTTCTCTCACTTCCAGAGCAGACACGTTCAGTGTCGCGAGTAAGGATCCGTTAAAGGGAGCGAAGGCCTCCCGTAAAGAAACAACAGCTGTCGACGGAGTTTCGATGGTAGCAGCGACGTCCCAAGCTGCGGACAGTGAACGCGAGGCCCCGCCCGAGCTTGCCCTCACGTCAAACTTAACTTCGCCGCAGAGACCCACCGTCTGCAAGTACGAGCGAGAAAGGCGTGCGAACGGGAATAGACGCGTTGATCCATACTGTGTCACGTACTTTGTTCTGGGGACACCAGGCCGCCTTGCACACGACTGATACGTCACAGCACGATCGACGACTGTTATCCGGCAATACGCAATATACGATCCACGACGCCATGCGAGTGACTGCAAGCGTCGGTTATATAATAGGTATGCTGTATTAACCCTCACCCCTTGCGAGTAGCAGTAGTTCTATCGTTCCGTCGTTTGGATCTCGCCGGTGAATGACTAGATGTGCCAAAGGACGAAGTCACCTTCGTGTAACCAAGGCCGGACCGGCGTTTGCTGTAAACAGGCCAAGCCCACCCCTCTTGATATATTGCACCAGCTATACTATTATTTGGCAATACCCCAAGCATCAATTATTGACATGCATTAAAGTAGGAGGACTGCATTCGTAGTGTTCGGGTGAAACTCAACAATACATGCCACAAATAAAATCCTGATATGAAACTCCCAGCAGTGCAGTGCCTTCGCTGTGATGACGGGGGAGCTACGCTGAGGTTGGACACGCTGACATGTCCTGCCCGGCATATGTTTCGACCATCCCAGCAACCATCGACAGTGCCACCCTCGGTTGATAGAGCCCGTGGAAAGGGACTTTGACTGAGGGTTAAGCTCGGCCATTCAATTGACGACGCAGATATGCTGCTTACGGGAAGTTGAATATATACACAAACACGCCACCTGAGCGTCGAGCGGGCTCTTCCACTCCAAAAGAAGGCGAGGAATGGCCTGTGAAAACCGGAAACCATTCACTTTAGTATTACACATCATCAGTTGAATTAATGTTGTTCGCTATGTTGGTCAAAACATCCATGATGCGCGCATCGTGAATGGCAGTTTAGCTATGAAACACTTCCACGGAGCGTGGGTCCTCACCATGAACTGGGCATAGTGCGTTACTGACCCCAACATAAAACATACCTCAGGCGCCACCAAGACCACCAACACAGATGCAGGATTCTCTGGTGACAAAATCGGTGTACGCCCTGAGGATGACAGCACGGCGAATGCCTCTGTTCGCACCCCGCCGTCCAACAAGGTGATCGAAGAATAGTTGCCATAGTCTTCCTCTGAGCTTTTAGCAGGCACGGCAAGGGCACCATATCCGATGCTGATGTCCATCTGTCGGTCCCCGGTCCATTCACCTGGTCGATTTGCCGTATACATTCATTTTCAGCCCGTGCAAATAGTCATGGCGTAGTGGATGGTACGTATCTATTTCCCCAATCAACGGGGTACGTATGGAGGTGTGGTATACACCGCTGTTTTGCGTTAATTCATGCCGTATTGGTTTCCCCAACAACGTACGCTTCTCACATGTAGCGCCGTCACCAAGGATTTCGACGGACGCCGCGTCGAGTATTGAAATGCAAGAGCCCGGGCCGTTGCCGGAGGTGGTGTTTCCTGGATCCAAGAGCATACTGCTGGGTGAGCCCTCAGAAGAAAACCCAATACTGATCGACGTCCCGTCATCAGAGAATCTAGCCTGCGTTGTGATCAAACATATGCCCAATTGGACAATAAGCAGGTTGCGTATTATATTAGTGGTTCCATTCTAAAGTATGTCTTTTGTTTTGTAGCGGCCACGGCATTGCTCGAAAACGGGAGACGTAGCGTGCGATATAAACTCGCTGCATAATGTTTGCGAAAGGTGGCATCAACGGGTCAAGAGTGGCCACGAGTGGAGTCGCGAATCAGCTACCGACCGTAGATCTCCAACCAAATGTAAAAAAACGCGTTTATGGTTTATCGAGCAAATTGCGCTGTTGTTATCGTTTTTCTTGGTAATGAGAAAGAGAGGTTTCTCATCTCGGTCAGATACACCGATCATACCCTCCTGCAATCCTCTGCGTATCTCGTCCGCCCGTTTACTCGTTTCGCTTTCCCTTAAATTATACCAGCCGAATGCCAAACTATTCTCACCTACAGACGTTTCGGAGGACCAAGCCTCCGAATGGTACACTACAATTTAACTCCTTCGATGAAACTCAATTAAACTACCAAAAACAATAACATTCATAATTACACGGAACGCCGGCTACCTGTAGAGCTCCCCCCCCCCCCCCCCAGCCGAATCATATATTTTTCGGGGGGGGAGCAGGGACACAAACGCCTGGCTTGACTGAGCAACCCATTTACCACCTTCGGCCTGCTCCCGTTGCCAGCGAGAGTCTCGCTCGCCTTTGGCGTGGGTTTGCTGAGTTTTGCGTGCCGTCAACGCCATGACTAATCAGCAGGCGCTGTTCTTCGCTTTTATTATATTCTTCTGATCCTGACCCCTCGACACAGACAGGATTAAGTATCTATACCAATAAAAAACGACTTGTTTGTTTCATTCGTTTGCGGAGACGTTTATTGCGTATACCGACAAACCTAGAAGTTCGGCACCTGGTTTAGTTCTGGCTCCGACGTACGTCCCTCAATGATTACGATCCCAGATGTGAAGAGCAAAGGGTGCGATACGTTGACGACGTCGCCATGGATATATCTGTCGACCGAAAAAATGAAGAGAAGGCAAGATTAATTGGCGACAATGATTATGATGTTGCTATTTTAGCGTTAGTCTGACACCCCGTATCCACCAATACCTTCTTATTCAGCCTCACAAAACAATTGCTACATACATGCTACGAAGAGCTGCACCATTGCTTTCCTGAGGTTCCTCATTTGATTCGCCCTATATAGTATATGTCTCACCCAAAAAAACCTTTTCTAGTAAACGAAAAGTGCAAATCGATAAATGGACTGAGGGTCTACGTCCAAAGGACGTTATTATTGCAAAATATGAATGAAATTCCGACGATTTTGGGTTCATAGGTTAGGAGCCCCGTCATCCAGAAAACGTTATAGCTGGCCCAAAACATGTTACCTCTATCGTAGAACGCGTCGACTATTGTTTTGTGCTCACTTACCGTCCGCTGCCGCTGTGCGTAGCGAGCAAAACAATCCGCGTTTACATCATTGTGTATATACTGTTGTGGTTTAGAACCGAAGACACAAATAGTCATGCCTTCGCGCTTTTTGCGTGAACACGCACTTGTTTGAAGTTGTCTCGCATCCTACCTGCTAGACAGCTGTATAGTGGCGTTGGGCGACAACGTGTCGTCGAATTCCTCGTCGAAAGATACCACAAGTTGAGTGCTGTCGTTGGACCAGTCGCAAGCCGCACTGCTTCCCATTGCTGCTTCAGTTTCGCTGTCGAACATACTTTCGACGGTGCAGCTGCCAACAAATGAACCATCACACCCAAGGGACAATCGCGGCAAGACATATTGATCACAGACGCTTGGATCTCGACGACTCCGCGAGCGAAGTACACATGGCATACAACAACGCATCTCCCTCCGAGTGTAAATTTCAGCACTTACACATGTGACGTTGCGTGTTAAAGTAGACATAGATAACACTTCAGCTGTAGTGCAAATATCCAACCATATAAGTATTTCAATAGCTGGTGAACGACTCAAGGTTATGTCAGGTTGCTGCTTACTCTGCACTGATGTCCGTGCACGCCACAGAAGGGGTGAAGCTTCCACCGTCGCAGAAGCATTTGCCATCGAATACCAACATAAACGCATGCTGTGCATCCAGCAATTTAGCTGAAGTTAGCATCGGAGGGTCCGGATTCGATGTTGGCGCAGCCAATGGGGAGGGTGTAGGGATAGATGAGGGATCTTCGTATGAGCTGTAGGTTGAATCCACAAGGGGGGAGAAAGAAGGCTCAGGTAATAAGACCGGAACGGGACTAGGAGCGATGGAAGAAGCCACAGTTGGGGCTTGGGTGACAGGAACCTGTGGGCCCGGCGTTGGCGCCGGAGCCACAATTGGCGCTGGGGTGACGGCAGCCTGTGGGATTGGCGTTGGTGCCCGCGTTGGAGGCAGGCTTGGGCTCGGAGTAGGGCCGGGAGTAGATATCTGGGGGTAGCGGTGGCGGAGTCATGAAGCGTTTGTGGTAGTTGAATATCGAGTTGGCCATGTGTCCCAAGCCAGAAAAAAAACGTGACAGCTATATCGCAGGCTACAGTAGTAGCTGCAGTTGCAGGTACGGCATGTCCTCGACAATTCTACCCTCTTTACTCCCTAAACTTTGCACACGGGCATCCACAAATAAACGTTATTTATTCACCTGCGGTATGTCGTACGTATAAACACCAGCTGCATAAGCGAACTGTAATTGGCGTGCAGGAGGCGGAACAAACGGAGCAAAGAGAAACGCCGGGGAATTTTGGGTGCATCGATCGCTTGGTCTGCCTTGAGATCCGACGCCTGATATCAAGCGACGCCTGTGGCAAATTTGTTTTCGACCAAACTCCGGCCTATTGCTATATACCAGGTATACACTGCAGTAGCCAACGCCCACACTAAACGACTTAAGTAACCAAAAAGCGTATGTTGCGAGCCTATGGAGGCTGGTTCAACACTGAGGGCAAAGTGTCAAGTTGTCGAGAAAATCGTGGGACCACGGGTATATTGTCAAGTTGCCGAAAACTACGTTGGCCGCTGTTATGTCTTAGTGCCAATAGACCTTGGGTTAAGGTTGTCCACCCAGAGGTCATTGACACGTATAAACATCCGCGTAATGCCGCTTGTTCATTCGATAATGTAGCACGTTGTCCGTAGTGCCATCTTGCCAAACGCACAGGGATTCGCCAACAGCCGCCCCAGCCACTTACAAACACGTAGGCCCCAGAATTGTCAACAACAAGCACAGCAATGTAAATCCATCCGGCGACATCACATTGGAGCTCCCTGCGCGCGTAAAAAAATAGACAAAGCACCAAGCGGGCGATTTTACGGTGGCAATGTATCAAGCACTTCAAATCACGGTGTGTTTTCTTAACTGTGGTTGTTGATTGTACTTATGGTACGTGATACCGATATGACAAGGATTGATGATTGGTGGTATTAGGGAGTTCCAATGGCAGATTGGCGTAAGAAAATGGGTGCAACCTGCAACTTACCACGCAACCAAACAAACAATCGATGGCACCTGGGGCAAAAAACAAAAGCAACAAAGTCCAAAAGGAGCTTAGCAGTTGTCAAGGACGCCGGACGCGATGGCCCCACGCACGGTCACAAGCTGGGCCACCCTTTGTCCCTTCAGCCTGGGAGTATCGTGTGTGTGTCGCACATTGCTCATCGTTCTCCTTTCAGTGTATCAGTGTATGTATAGCACAAATATCGGGTACCCGGGTACCCGGATACCCGGGGTCAAAATACCCGGGTATCCGTGAACGGACCCGTGTCCATTCCGGGCCAACGATTCCGGGTACCCACGACCGGGTACCCGGGTCTCAGTCAGACGGGGTGCAACTCTACAATGAGTGATCGTTGTAGGGAGCTCCCATGTTAGGTTGGCGTTATGGAAGAAGGATTTCAGGACGGATTATGCATGTGATAGTTCATTTTATTCTTGATACCTCTCTTGAAATTGCCTCTATATTGCGATTACGTGTTGATGGCTTCATGTCAGCCTGAGATGGGCGGTAAATACTGGAGTTCTACTTACCTACCGGTGGGTAACCCCGCTTACCGCGCAGTCGTCTCGCGCAGCTGGCCAGCCCAGTGATGCCCTGAGGGGCTATGAAACAATTCTATTTACCGAGGCGACTGTCAATGGCTCGTCCGGATGAAACGCAAAATAACGATATTTGAAGATGCTGCTCGAGCGATACAGGCTACAGCGCGATGCGTCGTCCATGACTTGTGACATGAACCATCCCACCCGTATGCATGAGTCGTGGTACCTTCGACAGCAGCATCGTGAATCATACTTGAAACAAGGCAGATGGGTCCTCTCGTTACCCTTTGAACACATGGTAGCGTGCAACGTACGTGTATTCTGGGGAACTGGGCAGCTTTCAGAAATCTTGTGACTACACAGTAGACGGGCGGCAGCATCGAGCGAAACTTACAGGATGCCAGTTTCCAAGTTCCGGAGATAATATTCTTGCGTCTTGTCGGTGCTGCTGTAGGCGAACAGTTGCTGCCGTGGACGACGAGACAAAACGACAGTCATTAAAAGCATCGCGACGGGGAAGATTACACCAGCGATGGCTGTTGCCAATCGCTTATCGTTCACCATTCATTCATATCCCAAGAATTGTAAATAGTTCGAAAAACCTAGTAGCATAGAGACGGGTTTAACACAAACCTCCCGGTGATGGTCATAGCTTGCCGCTTCGATAATTACTCTCTCGAACTAAGCATCGCGTGTCGACCGAGAGGAGCTACACATACATGCCATATATTGATCGAAACAGACGAGTCCTGGTGTCGTTAGGTATTCATTATTTTTCGCCGAAGTGCGCAAGGACGGTCGCTCACGCGATTCGCCTGTTGTTGGCCGAGAGCAGTCTCGTACGTCGAAGCAAAAATTGCAAGAAGTATGCTACCTGGTACGTCTCTTCATATACGGTGCTCACTTTTCCGTTAGGGGCGATAGCAAGGAAGCTGACAGCACTCGCCGATATGTAGAAAGGGCTGTCCACCAGAACCGGGGGTCCCGATTCGCTAACGTTGCACGGAAACGCCAAAATTCTGGACGCGCCGTTTGACGCAAAGTACACCTTGGATGGCGTCAAGAGCAATGTAGGGAACGAACTAAAAACAACCTGAAGGGCATAACGGTAGACTACAGGATCCCAGCCCCGAAGAACGCGAAAACTCCAGCGTGTAGGTTTCAGGGTCCCGCCAAACACGTCAAAACATCGCTAGCGTCCAGGGTTACCCGTAAAGTCACCTTTTGGGACGTGCACTATCCATGGCTTGCCGGTACTTGGAGGTTTTAAAACTAACATAAGGCAACACTTTGTTACCGTATACAACGTTATACCTACCATTGCCCTCATTCTATCGATATACGTTGGTCCCGTGAGGTATGCTGTCGGGACGATTCCATACACGTAACTGACTGTCACCCCCAGGCTCTCTAAACGACTACATATTTAGCAGGGAGGCGACCTGATGCTCGACTCAACGGAATATGTCGCTTACACCCAGTAATGCACGCGATGGGCATACGATTGTGGTGATTTCACAAGCCGGATAGCGCTCACAGTTGAGTCGTCAGGCGCCATAACAGCATGACTGGCCTTGTAGACGAGAGTGTCACCGGAAGTCACGATCTCTTGTTCCACGCCTAATGTACTGTCCGAGGCAGAAATACCTATGACCACAACGGAATCCGCTGAGGCGCATACCTTCCTCGAAAGTCAGCAAAAGAGCGGCCAGCATCACAGAAACGGCATGTGGGGCACCCATGATGGAGGTGATACAGGCTGTCACGAGACATAGCATCGGCTCATCTACAGTATATATTCAACCTAAACAGTACCAGGTAGGAGATTTAGAGGGCAACCCAGCTACTGACACGAACGTTGCATCCACATGAGGAGCTGGCTATAGCTATATTCCCCGAGCACTATCCTGCACAACTGGCAGGCAAACATGTAAAAACGTCCACAAAAGGAAATTCCCTACACTCTGTCGCACAAGGCTCCTGCTACGGTGGGAAAAGAGGAAAGAGGTACAATACGATTATCGTTAGTCTAACATGAGGTGCTAGATATCTCGCCCAGACACCGACTTATTATGTAAAACCTGCGCGCACGATATGATCAGCAAACCTGTGGGAAGTTAATAGAGCCTGAACGAATTACCTGATACGTATAATAGGAATTATCGAGTTGGTCTAAATATATAATTGATAGTGTCTCGGTTGAGAAGCTTCCTTAGCTACACCGTTGCATAAAACCACCCCCCCCCCCCTCCAGGCATGGCTCAATGGATATATATATATTCCATTGTCTTCGGTAGCCCAGGCCTCCAACGTGCTTAACGAGACTAACCACGAATTAGCCGACGAACGGGCATAAACAAGCTCACCAGCCAATCACCGGAGGAGTCGGACGTGGCCGCCGTAATAAGTAGGTCCGAGGAGCCAGTAGAATTCATCTGGTCATACTGCACAAGCGACCCGTTGGAAGTGTTCCGGGTGTATCTCTCGATCTTCAGTATAGTTGCTATCACCTGAAGGGAGCACCGAAAAAGGTGATGTTATATTAATAGTAGAATCTAGGACGGGTGCTACGATAGAGGTAGCACGTTTTTGGCATTCTTGTTTCTGAATGACGGGGCTCCTTAACCCTAAATCGTCGGAAACTCCTTTTTTTTCGTATTCCGATGTTTTCGTATACCTAGGCCATGGGTTTGTTCATCGGGTTGCACTTTTAGTCTACTCAGAATCAGTTGGTGAGTGAGGTTCAGAGCCCCCTAAGGTGAGGATTCTCAGAAACAAAACGGGTGCACCTCTATCGTAGCATGTGTCCAAGGGATCATTCATGGGTGCATGTAAGAAATGCCGTGCTGCAAGAAGGCTTTTTCCCATGTGTTGAGGTTTGATCCGCATGTGAACAAATATACCAAAATGAACGCCCTTACACGGCAGTGAGGTTGTGTGCAAGGGATTTGTAGTGTGCGCAACAGCAGACGACAGTGCATTGATTTTGCCTAATTCAGTAGTTCACATCGGTCGAGATTTACCGGAAAAATATTATACCAGCGATTAGGGTTAGGGTTAGGGGTTATGATACCACCTCATTGACATGTTCTGAAAGGTAACCAAGGGACGGCACACCAGTCTCCCGATAAAATCATTACCACCTTGCGTCTAGAGCGCCAAGACAAATCAGTTCATGAGTGACGAATGCTACAAGAGAAGCAACTGTCGAGATGTGCTCTTTCAATCCTTGTTTGGTTCAAGGCAAGCTTACCAGGTAGTCGTCGGCCGTTGAGGTTCCAACATATGCCGCAGCCGCTGTTTCTCCGGAGAAACGGTCGAACGTCTCGAAAACACTGAGAAAGTGCAGTATGCCGTGGAGAATACATAGTTTTGTCAGTTCGTAAAAGTGGACATCTTGATTTGTAGGATTGCATAGTATTGTTCCCAGGCGGAACGCACGCATCATGTCCCGGACCGCCCACGCCTTGGCAAGAAAATACGCCATCCATCGTGCGGCGTTCCGTGCCAGATTTGCACGCCGGTGTCTGTTGTGCCAAATGTTATCGGCGTCACGCCTACACGAACGCTCGCCACCAGCCGACCACGTGTAACTATTGAGGAACCGTAAGCAGGGTCCAGCCTGCGGCAACTACACGTTCCGTTCGGGAGGAAGTCCACCAAACATAACTCTTATCGTCAGATAACCACGTGAAGCTATTGAGAAACCGTGCACAGGGCCTGGTCTGCTGCAACTGCGCGTTTTGTTCGTGAGAAAATCGACTTCGTAAATACTTCCACCCCAAAAATGCATTCACGCGTATCTGAGATAGCTGCCCTCCTCCTAGCCGACTGGCTCCATGCATCGTTGGCTTACAATTCTTAACCAATCGTCGTGGAGGGTTTTACCCTTTTTGTCAAAGATCGGAGGCAGGTCAAACTCACGTCCAATTGTTGGATGCCACGCCGTACATCTCGATTTCCTGTGAACACATTAGGAAACGGTACGAAACGTGTTCGAAGAGCGGATACGAGTTAAGGGTGGACGGGATGAGACGTAGTGATAAATTGCGTCGATACTAATCTGGTTCGCTTCAGCACCGGCACGAACTAAACGAATTACGTGGCAACAACACAACATCGTTGTCGCCGCCGCCGTGATAGTATATCACTCCATGCCCTGACTTTTCACCAACCATTCAGGCTCACGTTTTCGACAGGGTAGACCACGTATACGTGACGCTTGTCTCGACTCGTACAAAGTGGTGCATCATACAGGACATTGTCTTCTTCGGACTCTGAAGTCTTTCCTGGGTCGTGCGTTTGACCCGAGCTTGGAAGTGATAGCGCCCCCGACGTCGAGTTAATCGACAACATGTTCAATTCGTACCCGCCTGCCGTTGCTCCAGTCTTGAGTACCTGAAGTCGCCACAGTGAAATACACAACCGAAACCATCGCACGTATAGCCCGGAGGCAATCTTGAGCACGTGAGGCATCCGCGATCTAACAACCCTGTTTCGAGGTACGCCTACCTCTGGGTGTAACCGAATGTTACAAGAAACTGTTCTACCCCACACAGAGTGACTAGCCAAGCGAGTGCCCTGGGCAACCAGCACATATTTTGGCAACGAACTGAGTTTGGGGATCGAAGCCATCATGACAATCTGTTGATTCAGTAGTATCTGTCCACAGCTCACTTCACAGGCCACCTGAGTTATACCAAGATACGAGCAGCACTACCGTCATTTCTGTGAGTGCCGAAAAGCACTTCAACCACGTAGACTATTACTAGTCGCACAGGAAACGTACAGCAAACACCGAGTCAAACGTCAGAAGCGTCACTACCATTGACCTGATGCTCCAGTCACAGATACTCAAACGGAGCTAGTCACCAGTGCTAACATGCCAGAAAGCAAATATGCTTCATTATAAGCGATTTAAGTGCATAACATATCCTCAGCATACAACGCCACTCCCTACCAATATGTGATTACGGTTGTATTACGGGCGATCCGAAACTAAACCCTTACCAGTATAGTTAGTAGACTTTGCGTCGACGGCTAATGGCATACTTTTGTCAAAATGAAGCTGAGTACTGCTATCCCGGTACGCCGTGAGTAAACAGTGACCACATCTTCGCGGTGCATTACGAATCGAAAATGACCTGTAGTGCGGGTATTGGCTGCCATGCCACGATACATATGGCGCGCCGTGAAATACTTCCCCAAGGAAAAGTCGCGGTGGGATGGCGAAACTACGGTTCATATATGTGGGTGCAAGTCCGTCAACAAGCTTACCTTGGTACCATTCGGGTCAAGGATAGCCCTGATATTCGTTTCAAGTCGTGCGCCAATCAACCACGAACTGCCCTCATCGTCGAACCTGGTGGTATGCCGTGCGCACGACGTTTATGTTTCGCGGCGGTGATCATCTCTCAGAAACATCAAAATCTACCATTAATAGGCCGTCTGACTTCGTGGGCTTGCGTATGCAACAGCAGTTTAGTATTGACTCGCAAACTATAGAAATACGGAGTATACAAGTATGAAATCAATCGCGATCATCTCGGCAACACCGGAGATCTCGAAAGTTCGCCTTTGATCTCGGTCTAAGGACGGGATCCGTTGGGCCTCGGTCTCGCTGCAGACTTTCGCTTGCTCGCTCGCCCGCTCTCTTCTCGAGTCTCGCACCCAGGCGTAGGGCCCGCGTCCTCCAGTGCGCGTCGCCCCGTGCTCGCCCCCCCCCGCTGAGAGGGGCGACTTTTGAGGAGAGAGAACCAAAGAGAAAACTCTTAGGAACTGTGAGACCGATAAAGGATCTCAGAAACGAGCCTTAGGTGAAAACGTCTGAGGATGTTTGAGAAGTGATACTTGGAACTCATTATCATATCGTACGTGGTACCATATTTAGTCAATGAGCCCGAGAAAAATATTTACCTATAGAGTGTCTGCGAAAAACGTTCTTCGGAAATTTTACTTTCCTTTCGCTAGAAAAATCGGATTCCTTTCCCATCATGATGTTGGTGTGCTTGCGTCGAAAGTAAACAAAACCCTGCAGGCGACGAATCCTGCAGGCGACGCCTCCTAAACCTTGAGCGGGGTAGTGGGGGTGTGCGGCAACAAGGAAAATAACAAGGATACATGAACAAAAACATAACATCAAAAATAGCGCACGAGTAGCGACGGCAGCCAAGCAAGCGCGACGGCGGCGGCAGATTTAACCCCAGTGCCGCCAGTGCTATCCCACCGCATTCAGCAGCAGCACAGCAGTACGGCTACGTAGCGCCAAGTAGTGGCAGCATCAGCTTCAGCAACAAAAACGTTCAGATCCATCACCAGCACCGGCAACAGCAGCTTGCATTTTTGCTCATGTTCATGTTTGGGACCGGCTTCGTACGAGCATTCTTCACGGCGTGTTCTGCTACTGCTGCTGCTGCGTTCATCGTACGTGCGCCACCGCCTTGCCGGCGCGCTCTGCTCCGAGCAAAACCGGTCCCCGGCACTTAGACCGCGGCGGCCACACACCGCGTCGCTGGGCTGCTGCTGCTGCTGCTGCTGCTGCTGCTGCGCCTATCTCCGTGCGGTGGAATTGAAATGATACCCGAGCTCATGTTGCCACGGCCCACCAGCAGAGCGGTGCAAACACGAGCACGAGTATATATTTCGGAACGACGCATCCTCCAAGACACCAAGCGGGTGAGAGCGCACCGTCGTAGCATCAGGCCACCGGGCGGCCCGCTGGTACACTCCAGCGCCGCTCATCCGCGTCAAACTCTAGCTACACTTCCGGGTCTGTGTGCTCTCAGCGGTTGTTATGCTGTGTCGATACGGCAAGCAGCTGACAGCAGGTGGTGCATGCAGGGCACGGAAGATGCTCGGTGCTTAGAGCTGGCCAATGAAAAAAGAGTAAAAAAGTACCGCAACTTTTGAACAAATCTTAACTTGGACAAAGTATTTTTTTGCCGTTTTTGGAACGGTAATGCTAAATACACCACCGGTGGTGTATTTAATAGATACACCACCGTTGGTGTATTTAAGGCTTAAATACA
>JBBMKB010055448.1:0-15804 GCA_037833945.1 Alaria marginata | reverse complement strand
CAAAGGGGGGTTTGATATATTCGAGAGGGGGGGGGTCGAATATTCAAGGGGGGGTTGTAATTTAGAAGGGAGAGTTCAAATATTCAAGGGGGGGTTTGTATATTCAAGGGGGGGTTCAAATCGGCTGGGGGGATTCAATTAATCGGAAAAGGAGCCGATAACTAAGGGGAGCCGTTAATTCGCAACATCCCCCCTCCCGTGTCTCGGGGGATTCGTGGGGTGTGGGGGGACTTTGCCCACATCAGAAAATAAAGGCACCCCTTCCTATCGTCGCACGCGCCGTATTATGTACAGTACCACCAATACACGTGCAACGGCCCGGATGACCAATTAATATAACTCAAGGACTTTGTGGTGAGTGGTACAACCGGTTGGGGCGTCTATGTACGAACGAGGGTGTGTGTATCAATCTAAAACCAAGTCAACCATGCGTAGTCTGTGAAGCCACCCTTCACCCCCTACAGCGATTTCGCCTCTGGTGACCGCATTGTTTCTTTTTTTCTGCTGCCCCCCCTCTTACTCTGCCCTGGGTATGTTCGCAAATGGAAAACGGCAACTTGAAGAAAACTCATCCCGAAAATACACAGCAGAGAAGACTGTTGGTAGTAAATTCGGATGTACTGCTGTACGTGATCTACAACAGGAGCAATATCGTGCGCCAAACGCAAGTATAACATATCCAACTTTCACAAGGTGGAAGACGCCTAGGCACCGGCGGGAAAGGGAGTTACGGCCAACAACACCTGCTGCAGTAAAGTAGCGTTGCACATACAGCGAGAGAGAGAGAGAGGGAGACAGAGAGACAGAGAGAGAGAGAAAGATAGATAGAGAGACAGGTAGACCAAGAGAGGAAGAGAGAGATTCCCGTGGGCAAGGGAGCCGAGCAAAGGCATGCACATTGAATGTAACGCTCCTGAGAGATGCGGCTACTCACAGGAAACAACAGTACGTCGACGCACCCGCCCATCGACAGAGCAGCACCCATCGAAGAAATCATATTATATATTTATTTTTTACTCTTATCAACCGGTGCCCGGTTTGATGTGCGCATGTTATTCGTACGTATCAAAAGTACCTGGTACGGCATAGTAATTCCAGTGTCATCATAGCCGAAATGGCATACAGTAGTATGCGAATACTGTACAAGGAGGTACCCGTCTAGAATAAGAAAAACCGAGCAGTCAATAAAACGGCTTGCCACGCCTTGTGGTGCCAATACTCGAACACCTGCTTGACCGTCAACCTCATTGTAGATGAGAGCGGCATGGAGATAAAACCGGGTAAAATGACCTGTTCCGCGGGGCTCTTAAATCGGTTACCCTATGCGAAATAGGTTTGGATCTTATGGTAAGATATTGGATCTTTCCAAGATATTGGATGCCGGCCGTTGGAAATATCAGTTTCTCGGCGCGGCGAGCTTGGTTGTATTGGACGACCCCACGGCACCGTGCCATTCCCGTGTCAAACACCCCGAAGTACGGACTCGATTAACAAGGGCTCACCGCCGTGGGAACGCGATGTCGTCGCCTACAGATACGAGTGATACGGTATTGAGAAAGTGGGACGATGGTGTCGACTTGGTTCCGCCCGATCCTCAGCTGGTATGACACGGGTGTCATTTTAGTGTGACCAGTATGACCGTCCTGACTTTAGATGCAGTGTAATACCAGTTCAAAATAACACTTTATTACGTATGTATGCCCTTGTGCCGCGTTCGAAACAGTTGATTGATGATGTGTTGGGGTGATGTTTTTCTTGAAACCGTACCTACAGCCGTTGATGTTTGCTCCTGAAGGTTTCGTCGAATAGTCTATACCTGTAGAAATACACCCATCTTTCCAACGCCGATCCTACCAAAGCCAGCGGGCCTATCCGAGCAACCCTCCACTTACGACTGTAACAATACATATTGCGCTCAGTCTGGCTCAGTTGTTAAGTCCTTGTTGCGGTGGCGACATTGGGGTCTAGCGTCGAGTCCATGGTTTCGTCGTTCGCCTTCCCTTGGAGGAATTGGACCGATATATGCTGCCGATACCAATAACAGCAGCAGCATCAATCGCCAACAACTATGGCAGTCGTCGAGCTTGTCCCGCCAGCATCACGGCATGGAAGCCAAAGCAATGGGCTCCGGCGGCAGCAGCAGAAGCGGATCGTCGCAGCATCTCTGCGACGAGAATGGGTGGGACGTCCAACTACGGCACGGTGGCGTCCGCCGGCAGCAGTGTTCGTGCTGTTGTTGTTGCTGATGGGCGGGGATCTTAACACGTCAGCGACCTGCAGGTAAACTGTTGAATATATGACACTATCCACCGGCATACTAGCTGTAGTAGTCACGTATTACGTTTCGTATACAAAAGGACACCGAGAAGTTGACAAGACACTCGCTCGACACGATACCACCTCGACAAAGGATTAGGTTTGTTTAAAACCCTAATTTGAGCCATACTTGTCGTGTGTGCGCGGTCATCTCACTGCCTGAGGCACGTCCCGTTGGAGGATTACTATATTAGGGAAGATAACTTATTTCCCGGGGGCAAATCTGTTTACGACGCCCCAGGGGGCACGTTAGCCTAATGCGCCCACACATGTGTACAAAATATGCTACCACGAGCGTTCGCAGCGATCCTAGGATACCATACGTGTTTGAGGGTTGTCTAAGGCATGCGCTGCCGCCATGGCCGGAGTAGTTCCGTCGGTTATAGTTCCTCGCTCGATGTGCAGGCGTGATTGTGTTTTCTAAAATATTGAGCTCGGAGGACCATCAGGCTAAACCCCCCCGGAAAACAGGAAACACCGGGAAGGCTACCAGGCGCGATGGCGGCAACCACTTACCAGGTACTAGACTTTCCTGAGGGTTGTTTACGGCATCTACTGCCAAGATTGGTGGAGTAACCCCGTCAGTGATTGCTCTCCTTGTTGGAAATATAGGTATGGTGGTGTTCACAATACTGTTGACATCTTGGGGCATCTTTGGGAGACCCCCGAAAACAGGAAGTATGAAGCACGACACCACGCACGATCGCGGCCACCGCAGGAACCTAGACCTGCGGCAGTAAATGCTGTATACAAGCCTCAAGCTGGTACCGTATCCAAAGGTCGCAGGCATCGCCCGTAGTACATGTAGAGTGCATCATGTTTTCGATGTTTCGACACGCTTTAGCCTAAATTTGCCTCCAAACAATACTCCTGAAGATTCTAGACGACTCAATCACGCCTGTATATCGAGCGGAGAGCGATGACCGACTTAATAGGTGCACGAACGGCTGCAGCAGCTGCTTTAGGCAAGCTTCATGCAGGTAAAGTATACTACAACCGTCGCCATTGTCTGTTATAGCCTGCATTATTTTCTCTGTTTTCGGGGCGCTTTAGCCAAAATGTGCTTTCAGAATATACTCTGAGATATCAAGACTTTTGGTGAACACAACCACGCCTGTATATCGAGCGGAGAGCAACGACCGGCGGAGTGCACTCGCGCCAGTAGAATATGATGTAGACCACTCTCGGACAGGTACAGTTTCCTTTAGCCACCGTCATCGCCCGTAGTAGCATGCATAATTAGCCAAATTGTGCCTTATACTTTGAGATATCCATTAAGATTTTTCAGAACACAACCAAGCCTGTATATCGAGCGAGTGGCGACGCCTGACGGAGCTAGCGCACCCACGATGGCAGTAGATACCGCAGATACCCCTGAAACGGTTCCAATATCCTATCATGGAACCGCCGTGGTTGCTCGTGGTAGCATGCTTGGTATACTTCAGGGGGCGCATTTGGCTAAAGTGCCCCCGGGGGCGTCGTTAACAGAAGTGGGCCCGGGGGCGCATATATCACTGCCCATGTTTTATTGCGACATCTAAATCTGTACGACCTGGCTCACAAATGATCATCACCGCATGCAGTAGCCGCGGCTATGTACAATATAGTTGTAGGCTCAGGTGAAGCGTCGTCAATTTGAAAAATACTGTAACTGTGTGCTGTGTAAATTAATACCGTATGGTACTTCTCGCCTGCTGTCAACGTCCTCCTTGCCTGCTGCCAACACTTGCAGCCCCTCGTTGTACACCTTGGCTGCCACGAGCAGCCCCAGCACATCCAAGCCAGCCGATAGCGATGAGGACACGGCAAGTGTTGTCACCTTGAGCAGTGAAATCGCTTTGATCGAGGATGACGTGAGTGGACAATGGACGTCCCGGAAGCAGTACGAGTGGTACAAGCACTCGTACATATATATATGCCTGAGCTGCTGTGAAGCTTAGTTCCTCTGTATATGTCGTTGAAATCAAGAGTTCCTTGACACTACAGCTTAGTCTATGACGTACTTCGTATAACAACTCTCAGAAACGTGCGGTTGGTTTTACTGCAGATATCATACATATTTGGAACGTGGTTCCTCTTCGGGATGTGGTTGCCTTGCAATCCTGGGGGCCTCGCGGGTTTCACAGGAGGAAAAGTCTTTTGACAAAGAGAACATATTTACCCACCGCGGAAGTAACCCAAACGAGCCGAGAGTTTTGTGTGGAACACTACAGTACAGCACTGCTGTGTTACAGGTGCGTTTCTCTTCTATCAAGCCGTGAGACGACAACTCGCGGCGAGACTGCCCGGCGTATTTCGCCCTTACATCTAGCGTCTCCGTTTTCGAAAATACTACGGAGTACATCTCAACAGATCTTTGCGGTGGACAGCACTCATACTTCGGTGTACAGCTGAACCCTGGAGAAGGACGCGTATTTAGAGGCGAACACGTACACCATGTCGTCGTGCGAGGGGGGTGACCATACCGGATTGCTGGCGCATCCGATGGACACTTATATATACGTGAGAGTTTGATTTGGGTGCAGCACGCACGGGGAACATGGAACGTTTACAGATTTACCCAAAAACGGGAGACAAATGTATACCATCGATGATGGATCATTTGATCCCATCAGACTGCATGATGGGTTGCTACATTTCCCGTTGACCATGAAATTGAACGGCGCGTGCCTTACAGTGTGCTGGAAATTATGCGAATTTCCTGCCGGTCAAAACACTTGAGAACCATTTAGACTTTACGTGGCGTGCCGACGGTTGATGACATGCCCCTGTTAAAAAACGCTCAAACAATGACCACCCGGCCAGCCGAGGATGGATTGCGGCGTGAGCGTGGCGCCAGTGCCGGTTGCGGCTTGGGCAGACCAAAAAGGGCAGGTGGTCACAGGCAGCCAAATACTGCATTCAAGAAAGACAGGCACACACCTAGCCCAACATAAATAAATACGACTGTAAAGATATGCAAAAGAATGAAAATGGAAAATAGGGGCCGGGTCTAAACCTCTGAGGGTTATACTAAGTTCATGGGTCGACTGGACCGTCCCAATTTCAAGTTCTCTCCAGAAGGTGGGTAACAGACAGAACACATAACCACTTTTTAGAACGTTAAACGTCACTCATTGTGCATAATAGCTTGCATAATGCCGGCTTGGTGTGGTGTCTGGTGTTCGACACGGGGCCTACAAGGTCTGGCTTCTGTCTCACCGTTCAACAACTCCTAACGCACGGAACCCGTCCAGCCGGTAATATCCTGTGGTCGTACCTCACGGATATGCGATGGGGCAGTGTGTGGTCCCTTGGACTACTTTACTCAGCGAGAGGGGTCGGCTGATAGGGTAGGAGGCTACTAGACAAATGGAAGGCCTGTTGCGTTATTGGGTCGGTTAATATGGACGCAGTGGCCCAATAAGTGTTTTAGCCGGATTTCGCGTGATACGGTACGGATAGCGCGTTTCGGTTAAACTATTTCTGACCCAAGGGGCTCTCCAGCTTAGGAACCACCCAACACCGTAGGAACGCCATTTCAGTTCGACAATACTACACTTGCATGCATTTCGTATGCCTAGGCTACATGGGATCGTTCCTCGGGTTGCAATTTCATTTCTCTCTGACCCATTTTTTGGGTGAGGTATGGAGCGCCTCCAAAATCGTTTGGTGTACCCCTGCCGTGGCATGTGCGCCTGTATGTATAGTAGACGATCCGGATTATCTCACCTCGCATTGGGGGACCCAGGTACACTGACTAACCATAGGACAAGCGCGCTACTACCAAGAGCCTGTTCATCCAAATTAGGGCAGACGCGCAGCACGGCCAACACATGGAAAGAGTCATCCCACGGTAGGGGTTGCACTTTTTAGCGTCAGACGTTCCTCACCGGTTGAGCTCCTGAAGTGAGGAAGTACCAGTTGGTATGATCATTTCATGAGTGAGTTTGATTTAGGACTAGCGAATAGACATATTGATCGGGTTGCGCGAACGAAAATCTTGGGTGTCATGTTTCGGGTGAGATATTGAGCTCCTCATGTCAGGAGCTCGGGGACTTACAGCTGCACCTCTACCGTGAGATGACTCAGAACAGGTTTCGCGCGTTTCGCTCGTACTAGTCCCTTGCCTTAGTTGCCGCGTTCTCCTGGAAATGAGCAATTACCCGCCCTAGCTGATCCGGTTCGCTGCGTATGTCCGGCGCTATTCCCGTCAATTTGAATTGGTGCTTGTCACTTTTCCCCTCTGAATGTGCGAAACGAGGCGTAACTGTTTCCAAATTCCGAACTCGAGAATATGTTTCGTTGAATCAGGCTGGACCTCTTCCGTTGATCTACACATCTCTTTCCCTCTTTTTCCACACATATGCGTTAATGTGTGTGACCGAGTTGCCAACTCTGAATTATAAATCCCCTATTCTTACCCACCAGAAGCCTTCCCCGGTAAGGTGTCAGTATTATGCTATAGTCTGCGAGAACACGGTGCTTGTGTTGACGCGCTCGACACGGCCGATATACATATCGCCATCGCTTCCAGAAAAACGAAAGCTGTGCATGCACGTGCCACCGCCGCGGGGGGCACGTCTATTTTTTTTGTGCGTGTTTATGTTTGCTGGTTTGTGTGTGCGTGTGTTTGTTTGTGTTTGTGTGTGTGTGTGTAAGTTTCCAACCTTATCCCGAGGTTGTTCGCTGCAATTGCCACCGACGGTCCCGCTTTCTTTCGAAAAGGGTGGACATGCCAAAGATAATGCCTTTCATGGGATCCTCTTTCCATGTCACAATACTTGTTGTGTGCCTGATACTACCGAGATGCATTGTAGGTAGGTCGGAAAAAACAACAAGCGGGGGGGGGGCATACCCGTTTAATTTTACAGGTAGGTTTTTCATCCGTGAATCATTTTGCGCGGTCTATACACTCGACAGAGCTTCACACAGACAAAGTCGTCACATTTTTTAATACGTAATAGGAGAGCTCGACCGACAGGTGAAGACTTACCGCTTTTATTTGTGGCTAATATCGTTCTATTAACGGATCTCCTTAACCCTTTTGAGGCCCGTTTCTATCTACACAAAACAAGATATTTACGACATCATCAACCGTTCAAGAAGAGCCTTCAGCGGTACGAGTATCACAATGCAGTTCGTGTCGTATAGCTCTTACCGTTGCGCTTGGGATGCACCCTCTATATGCGGCATCCCGGGCTGCTTGGTGTGCCCGTTTCTAGAATCGTCCATACATTTCGTCTGTTTTTCACTCTGAAGCCCCGGAGGACTCAGCAAAGTCAGTTTTGTCTCACTTGGTAGTGACCGATACGCATGACGGCACAAAGGTTGACGGCCCACCTAATCGATCGCTAACAAACGGCACTGCACCCATTTCTACAGTACGAAGATACGCGCTACGAAGTAACCCAACATGTACGTCATCCCTTATCAACATGTTGTCGCCTGTTCCATATAGTATGTCGCAACAATCGAAACCCCACCCCATTGGCGTGCAGACCTTTTGCCAAGCGGCTTCAACAGTGGACATGATACAGGTTCTGGAGTACGTCGGCAACAGCGCACTTTCTACCTCGGGGAGCCTTTACTTCGCCTCGACCCCGCGCGAAGAAGACCTCGTCGTGGACTCGGCGATGAGCGTCGACAACATATTAGGTACGAAATACGTTCATAGGTCTAGTTTATCAACACCCTACTGGACAAGAAATACATGTCATGTATGATATCAACAACATATTGGGTAACCAAATCAGCAATAGGATCGGTCTACTTAATCAACAATGAACTATAATAGATGCTAAATACAGGGGTCAACTGTACCGACCACCTATTGGGTGATACTTACGGTGCTTAAGTAGGTCTACTGTATCAACAACCTTTTGTACTTCGTATCAAGGAACCAACACTGTAATAGGTATACTGTAGGAACAACCTATTGGGTGAAGAATACAGGAGTAGCTCTACTGTATCAACAACGTATCGGACGAGAAAAAGAACAGCATAGTCGGTCAACTGCATCGACGACCTGCTTAGGGAGAAATTTACCTGTAGGTTCACTGTATCAACAACCTAATAGGCGAAAATTCAGTAGAAGGTCTACTTTATACCTTTCAGCGGCAAACCGCAGTACTCCAATGCACACCACGACAAACAGCCCCTACCCTGGCATACAGCAGTACGATATAATATACCTGCTAATATAATAGCATACCGTGAGTATACCTGCATACCGTATACAATGCAATGCACAAACCCTGCCAGTAGGCATGACCAAATCAGCTACGCGCCGCCCCCAACAAAACAGGACTGGTTGTGTGTGCCGTTATTTATGCCGACGACTGCTGCGCTGTCGACATATGCGTGCAACCGTTGCGCATGGGTAGGCCTCTCGCGACATGCTACGGCCATGGGGTAGGACGGTTCAGGACCTTGTGCCCTCTTCGGCTGGAGCTCTTGACACTAGGTTACAGCACACATTTGCGTCAGCACGCATCGTTTTGACTTTCGACCGCAGATCAACTCTCCTGCCAGAGCAGGGATAGCTCAACATTGGCGACCTTACTGCCGGCCGGGAAGGGTACTGACAATGACACACGCCTAGTAACAGCGTGGCAGAAACTCTTTCCGCCAATTGCTGGGTCAACACTGACGCGCGTCCCTGAATTGTGCGTTACGTTTTACCTTTTTGCTCCCTTGATAGTCTAGCGGTTGTCGGCTATGAGGGAGGAGTTCGACGGTTCAACGCGTCGGACAGCCCAATCACGATTGGGTGAGTTATGGCTCAACAGCTTGGTGGCCCTTGTCGGCGCTGTCTTCCGACAAAGTTTGGTTTAGACCGACCTCGACACCGAGGGCGCAAACCGCCCACCCTCCCCCTGAAACATTTGGCCATCTGGAGGTTGGCTTGCCGTGCGTGGGGTACCGTGCTCCCTCAGTTGTCGTGTTGACCCGTGCTTTGTATAATCTCGGTCGAAGGCGGAAATGTTCGCACGTCTTGGATTTGTATGAACTCTTGAATTTAATCTAGACCCACTACCCCTTGTGCATTTATTTTTGGTTGTCATCCGAAAACTGCTTTTGGGAATTATTGCTCAGCGATACCATGCCCATTGTATTTAACGGAGAGTATTGGGTAGTCCCTAAGTCGAGAAGCACCTTCGGGCTCGAATGATTTGGCTCGAATGTACTACACCATTGTACCACCACCGTACTAGCCGTCTTCTGCCACTACTCTCTCCTGGCTGTCGACGTGGTACACGGTAACATTAATCTCGCCCGTAGCAGCCCAAACTTTGATTGTCAGTGCTTGTGCCCAAAACGATATGCATTCCCGGTGTGGAGCCGCACGATCAGAGGCAAGAGGCAACGCTTGCTTTTATAGCGCCGACCCTTTAGGCGCCGTCCTCACGATGCCGTACGCTTCCCTGGGGGGCTTATATTTTCCGATGACGATGACCCCGTGCTGGAGTCGTACTCTCTATTCCCGAGGGCCTTGAATTTCCCGATAATCCCGCGTTGATTTTGTGCAATCGACGCCCGTGCAGAGTTGAGGATCCGTATTTATCGAAAACAGCGGTCCGCAATGTAACGAGCGCCGTCTTCAGCCCGGACGGTCAATCTCTTTACACGACAACTACGAAGGAGATATTTTCCGTGAGCGTGGACGGTGACACGATCAACTGGGCTGCCGTTGTCGACGACAGCGACTTGTGCGATATTGCAGTGTCCCCAGACGGTTGGTCGGTAAGATGCAAGAAGTAATAACTTGTCCCTGCAATAGGCGGAAGCAGTGGCTAGCCAGAACTATCTCGGCTACTACACCATATGCACAGAGATGACCGGTAGAGAGTTGTGCCATGACATGAGAGGGGGTGCTCATGTTTGGCTGAGGTCCGAACCTAAGGACCTACATAATCCACCCAAAACCACAGGTAGATGATGCGTGCGCGCCCTACCAGGTGCATGATCCAATAGGTTTCGAAATACTTTATGCCGTGGTAGAGGAAAAACCGATTCATTCAAGCAATGGTGAACATTGTACCAAATATGTAGATCTCGGGTTCCAAACATGCCTCACCAAAAACTAGAAATGGAGAAAAGGTGAACACTGAACCCAATTCCATGGGCTATGCTTAGGCAATATCGCCGGTTCAGACCTCAAACGAAAGCGCTAGCGCATCGGGTACTTGTTCAGCCCAGGAGCCCCGTCAGTGGGAACGACTTAGGCGCAATCGTCATCTTGGCACCATACAGACTCGAAATGTCATGAGCACCACCACGGATGAGGATCGAACCATTGTTCACTGATTGATATGTTTGTTGGTCCAATACTAACACCAGTGCCGGCCACTCACATCTCGCGAGCCAGGTTTACGCTGTCGGGCGCAGTCGCTCTACGATACTCCTTCTTCAATTAGACAGCAAGGGCAACGTCGGATCGACAGGTTCCTTCGACGACAGCGAGGGAGGGGCCGAGTCTCCAATATTTGCCATCGGCCCGTTAGACGAAGCGGTTTTCGCGGCTCGAACGGATAGTGACGAGGTGCGGCATTGATGATCCGAGTACACATTATTATCGATGCGGTTGGCATGGCAAATAATACAGGTAATTCGAGACGGACAAGTTTGTAGTGCCCCTGACAATTCCCGGGGGCCAATCGTATCAAAACCAAGAAACACAACCCCTACAGATGCCAAGAACCTTACTATCGAGCCACGGCAGACATATTGAGAACGTACGACGTTGCCATCAGCTGCCCAGGTGTTGCGCTTCGTACATCATGTTAGCGCCCGGCTGGAGTGCCTGCTCTTCTGTGTCACACAGCAAAAGGGACTGTCCGAATTTCCTCACGTGTACTTATAGTATGCGTTATCGACTCTTGACTCGTCTCGCAGCTTCACGTAATAGGTTGATACAAGCACCCGCATCTTCGAGCACGTGGGCATCTCAGCTTGACTTTCCCTGTACTCAACAGCTGCCTCGCCCATGCAGTGAGACGACAGAACACTCAATAACG
This sequence comes from Alaria marginata, assembly GCA_037833945.1. Classification (NCBI taxonomy): domain Eukaryota; class Phaeophyceae; order Laminariales; family Alariaceae; genus Alaria; species Alaria marginata. The sequence goes on along the minus strand of JBBMKB010055448.1, from coordinate 4,489 downwards.
AACAGTTGAGTTACCGGCTTGCCCTTCAACGGTGCAACCAACACGGCGCGGTTCCTAGCCCACAGCCTCGGAAATATCTGATAGACCTGCCCTTTCTTGCCTTTGCTCGGTCAAGCAGGCATGTGGGCCCAACCGCTCCAAGCACAAACACAACAACAACACCGGAACCTACAGACCACTCTTGGGCAACCTCGCCGACGCTTCGTGCCTCCCCCCCCTCCTTCTGGTTAGATCGCCATATTCGAACGGAATAACGGGACAAGGGACCTGACCTATGTAGGCTCGGTGGCCGTTTCAAGGTACACAAGTGTGGTGTCGGGCAACATCGCTGGCCTGGCCATATCCGGTATCTCTGGGAGGCTGGTGGTGACCTTGGCGGGCGACGGCTCCAATCTGGGAGGCATTGCGGCGTTTGAAGTCGAGGTGACGAAATCTGATAAACGTGAACTACGCCACCTTCACGCTCGTGTTCTGCAATTGACAAAGTACCCAGTGCGATGAAATGGCATGTGACAGAAACAGGACCATTACATGTAGTTTTCTCGGTGGATGCTGGCACGCCTTCTAGTGTATACAGGTCGAGGGCGCGTGCTGCGATAGAAGTTGAACTCTTTAGTTTCTGAATGACGGGACTCCTAAACCCAGAATCGTCGTATTTATGTTCTTGCTTCGCATTGTTACTGTTTTGTTAACCAAGACCACGGGTTTGTCGATCGGGTTGCTCTTTAAGGTTGCTCTAAATCAGTGTTTGGGCGAAGGTACAGAGATCCTTAAGTTTGAAGCTTTCAGAAAGCATACTGGTGCACATCTCTCGTAGCATGTGTCCGAGGTGCGGGACTGAGCGCACCTTGCACCCGGCAAAGTATACGTCACGCTTGGAGTACGCAACGACTAGGCTTAGCATCCTGGGTAACTACTGTAGGGCGTGACACAATGTCGACCACAAGTTCAAATCGTTTTATCACCTGACACTATCTGCTGAGCCTCCCTCCTCTCCCCCACCCCCTTCTTCGCACATGCACGACGTACACGCGGAATATACAATATTCCTCGTCGTTTGGTCCTGGATCGCAACAGTGCACCACACCAACAGTGCACCACACCGGCGCCTACCCCGTCTCCAACCTTCATGCCCACAAGAGCACCTACTCAGGCGCCTTAACGGCATCCAACGCCGGAGCCGACGCTGCATCCCACGCTTTCACCAACTGTGGTGCCCGCACCATCACCAACTCGATCACTGACACCCGCTCCCACCACGGTATCGTCGATGGTGCTGTTCGTGGAGGGTAGGCTTGCCGCGGCTGTTGATGGGATGGACCTTGTCTTCGAACTTGGGAGTGGAAGCTCAGTATATCGAGAGACCCAGCGGATCATATTCAAGAAATCGAATGAATACGCTTACATCGCCCGAAGTATTGTTCTGCCTTCACTCGACAGCTTATTTGACTGGTGCGACGTGGGCAGTCAGCGGCGCGCGCTCATGACAGTGCCATGTGAACATATTGAACTAGAGCATGCACATCAAACGTCAAAGTGTCTTCGAGGCATGTGGAGCAACGTCGTAACGGTTTTGAGTCAAGCCGCATACGTAAGTGACTCGAACGATATCCTTTGATCTGACCATACCGTACGTATACATCAACAGCTGGAGCGACCGATGGCGTTTCAAATTAAACTTACACTACCATAGTGCAACACTCCCTGTGCGGGAAGCATGATGACCATCCTAGCTGAGGGATGCGCTCAGCATGAATGTAACTCGAAACTTGCGCAGGTCTGTATTGCTACGACGAGCCATGTTTTAGAACCGGTGCTTGTGATGTTAGCGCCCTGCTCGACGACGACACCGAAGACGCTGTGGGGGAAGGGGCCACATGCGCGTGGAAAGACGAAACTACTGCCACCATCACCTTTGGGCATGGTGAGCGCCTGATGCTCAAACATGAGTTTGATCGTTTGGAACAATTAGCTAGTCGGAAATATTTACGGCGCCCTCGCTCCTACCCTTCACTTAACGCTACTACATACACTCTGATAGCACATTTTAATTTCGTCTATTTCCACACAATGGGAACGACCATGCACTGGCCGAAAGTAATATCGGCTTAACTGTTTCAGCTCTAGCCCTCCCCTGTTTTCCGGCAGGCTTTCGTCTATCCAACCTTTTGCGGAGACGTTTCGATGTCTGTGGGGTCGTCGTACCCCCCCCCTTCTTAATATATACCGTTTACGTTCTAAGGATCCTAATGAAGACGTAGTCTATATTTGGATCCTGACAATGTTGTGTGTACGACCTTGTTCGCACAGCCACATCATGAACCATCCAGTACTTAGCGGTGCAAGTACATGGTGTTCAAGTCAACAAAAACATATTTCTGGGTAGTCGACTGTTTCTGCCGCTTGAGTATACGTTTCGACAGCCTCGGCGACCTATACACAACAGAAGGTACTTGGTATCTGATATCGTATACCATCATGCTGTTGGCCTCTGCGGCAGCGTATTCGCTCGAAGGAGGTGATGCCGTGACACTGGATCCAGCATCTGGATATCTAGCTGGGTGCCTAGGCTGCGAGCAGTACACCACAGGCAAGATATCGGAAAGAAAACCAGACCAGGCCATGTCATGCCGCTATAAACCTCGTACCGTACACCGGCCGTGAACTCTATTGTCCTGTTACACACAGTCGCACGAGATAATGTTCGAAGATGAGTGCCCTTTCGGACACACCCTCGCCCCCTTCGTTATTCAGCAACACTTCGGTGCCTCCTGTTGAGGTTCCTTCCAGTTCATTATAGTCCCCTGCAGTTCTTCGGTCGAAGGGGTATCACTTCATATCGGACCCTGCTCGACGATATGGCATGCATACCATATGCTAGAAACAGCAGGATTTCCGTTCAACCACAGTCATACCCCAGTAGCTGTAGTAGACGTACCGTAGTTGTCCGACCACACAATCACACTCTTTGAAATGTGTGGTGGACTATTGCATACATGTCTACGAATAACTACATTATGCGCTCGCTATTCGTGTTTGTGGTGGTGGTGTGCAGGTTTGACCACTGTCGAAGCTAGAACGGAACCACCGGAGCTGTCGTCGGCATACTTCACGAACACCGGTGCTCAGGTGCTGAGCTTGATTTGTTCATGGTCATAGTCGCGAACGGTTTTAGTTCTGAGCCAGCTGACACTGGATACAGAGCGCAAAATACTGACAGCCACATTTCCTCCAACGTCTGTAACGACAACGATTCGCAGATCGTAGTCAAGTTTACCGGGAGCCCCGGCTCGCAGGAAATCGACGGCCACTACAATGCTGTGTCATGCGAGGAGGTATTCTCGAGCGGTTCAACGTTCTCGCTGGGTGTCGGCAGTACGTGTCAGTTCGTTTCAGACTCCAGTATGAAGGTGGGAAACAGACAACGATAACAACCATGTATGTCACATTTTACATTTAGTGATCTCGTTGTTCGGAGCTCGGACCCTGTTCACGAAGCCCGGTGAACATGTCCGTGGGCTGAACAGTATAGGCGAAGGACCAAAATACATGGTAGCACAGAACTAACATTGGGTACGCTACGACATATACTGGTTAAAAGTCTTCAGTTAAGGGGCCCCTTTAATTTGAACATATGGGACACAAGTTGCCCCGTCCACCGTGACATAACTCAAATGAAGAGGCGTTATGTTCACACGAGTAGTGTGTTGGTATTTTATGCGAACACCCCCTTCGCGCCAAATAGCCACCTCGCGCCTACTCGCCGTATACTTTACGATGCGAGGCTAACAATTCGTGATGCGCGCCCTCACCGAGCCGCAGGCGACCCTGGGTGCTGGATCGAGCATAGCACCATCCTCCGGATCTAACTGCACAGACGGCGACGGGGTTTCCTTGACGCTGAAAGCGGGTGTCATTATAACGGAGGTAACGCACAGAAGCGACCAGTAGCTGAAAGGCCTCTCACTCGTTTTGGCCCCGACTCTGCGCGTGGACATCAAGAGGCGCTATAACTATGCACTGCTATTGCGTGTATGCTAGAACTGATTAGGGGTACGAGCGTGTACCGCCATCGATTATATATATGCTGTGATCGATATGTGGTACGCAAGCAAGAACGACCGGAAGATTCCTGCTATATTGGAATACTCCGTACATCACAAGTATACAAGTATACAAGAAAGCGGGTGGATGGTACATACAAGTATACGTACACCTACATGCTAACCCGCCTTCGCTGCCTTAGGTTCCAGTACAACATATGTACTATGCACCGCCGTTGTCGGCTGGCGTACACGGGACCACCGCACGTTGCGTCGAGGTAACGATGGCACGGATATTCTCTCTTATCCCGCGCATTGAGCCCGCCAGCTCGACACACCACGGGGGCGGAATGGCATTTGCCACACGATAGAGTCACCCATTATTTTCTGCTGACTCTGAAACGTATGCCTGCGCCGCACCTGACATGTTCTTGCAACTTCCAAGC
>JBBMKB010055337.1:0-15806 GCA_037833945.1 Alaria marginata | reverse complement strand
GTGCTCCGTCTCGAAAGGGATGCGTGGTCAATGGTCAAATGACTAAGGCAAGCAACAAATGAGTACGCCCCCCCGCCGCCGCCGCCCCGGTACATGTCTTCGTTTTGTTTGTGCTTGATTTGTTAATTCTTGATTCAGCATTTCCACTGCGCATCGCCTTTCATCGGCCTTGCCCTATCAGTGCCTGCTCCTATTGTTTTGAATAGTTCCACTTTGTCCTGTCAATCGTAATATGGCCACATCTTGTTTTTGTTTTTTGTGCTTTTTACGGTCGCAACTTGCCCGATGAATAATATATATACTCTGGGACTAGAGTATAGTTTATAGTTCCACACCTTGACCTACCAAAAGCCTCATGGTATGAATATCTACAGTTCCACCTTATCGTCGTACGAGGATCAAGATATTTCGGTGCTGCCAAGTCTACTACTACTACTACTACTACTACTACTACTACTACTACTACTACTACTACTACTACTACTGCTACTACTTCCATCCGTCTTACACGTACAGATACCATGGTGCAAGCTGAAAATCCTAAGGCCCTTCTCCCCCCCCCCCCTCCCCTAACCCCGCCTGCGAACTTTTGTGACACCTTGCAATGCGTTTGTTTTCTTTTCCTTTGCTCTCAGGGCGGGGGGTCCGGGTGAAAGGAGCCGCTTGGCTTGGCGCCAACTCCTCCCACCCTCCCGCGCACCGCGATAATTGAAACTTTCCAAGGAAAGAATCGCGGGCCCGGACTATAGGGATGGCCCGGTTATTGGAGGGGGGAGGCGGTGGGAGGGAGGGGAGGGGGGGGGGTGTTGCAGGGGGGGGGAGATTTGTTGGTATTTAGCAATCCAAACCTGCCGCGGAAAGGTTTTCCGTCCCCGTTCGTGTGTACGTTCGTTCGTTCGTTGGATCGTTCGTCGTTATCTTTTTTACTGCGTTTTCTTTTTTTTATCTTGATGACTTTCTCTTTTATGTCTTGCTCTTGATTGATGGACTTATCTTTTTTTTGTGTGTATTAGTGTGTGGTAGAGCTGTCTGTCTTGGGCAGGCAGCAAGCAAGCAAGCCGAGCGGTCTCGATGCTGCTGCTGCTGCCGCCGCCGTTTTCTGCTATTCGTTGCTTTTGCGTAGAGAAGTGGGGGTGGGGGTTGGGAAGAGGCGGGAGGGGGAGGGCAGTTCGCGCGCGCTTGAGCTGCGCGGGTTTGTCTCACCCCCTTTTGTGTCTCTTGACCTAGTGACGGTGGTGGTGGGAAGTTCCCGCCCGGGACACACGGCGGTTTCGCGATGGGTGCCGCCGTCGTCGTCGTCATCGTCGTCGCAATTTTGATTTTTTTTTCGGCCGAGTTAAGTCTTGCGTGAGTCGGTCGGTGAAGCCAGCCAATTCAGCCCTGTCCTCTATCATATCATAGCGATGGACGCGATGTGGTTGCTGCTGCGGTTGACTGATATGGTCAGGGGTTTTATGTCCCTCGCCTTGGTGCTGCTGCCTGCTATTTCATGCACTGCTGTTGTTGTTTTTGTTTGACGAAAGCCGAACAAGAGCCGTCCTGTCGTTCCTTCCTTCCATCCTTCCTAATTTTCTTTCCGTCCCCCCCCCCTCTCTCTTTCCCTCTTTCCCTCTCTTCCTTATCTATCCCTTGCTTAGTCTCCCGCTCTCTCCTTCCCCCTGTCTTTGTTTGGGGCTTCGTCAACCCTTGCTACATAATTATCCCATCATGATGTCCCGCTGTCATGCAAACTCGCTTATCATGTTGTCATGATATACATAACTCATTATGTGTCCCGCTGCTGCCAACGCGTTCCCGCTGTCAAGCTGTCAAGCCGCCACTAAGGCAGCCCCGCCGCTGTCCCTCCGTCCTTCGGCCCCAGACCCTGGACGGGCGGTGGTGGCTGAAGGAGGCCCAAGACACCCACTCCCGGGGAACGCTTGCTTTTTGCTCCTCGCACCCAACGATACACACTTTCATTTTCAAGCGATGGTGTACCATACACTCCCGACCGTCTCACAAGAAAAACCCCCCGCAAGGAACTCAGCCTAAATGATTGCAAGGGATTTCCCTCGTTTACTGGGGTGCTCTTGTGGTGGAAAGTAGAAAAATGTGCCCGTCCGTCTGATTACTTCCTACTGGAATAGGCATTGCAAGCCCTTCAGTCAAATTTAATCAAGACGTACGTAAGCTAGCTGTGATACAGCATCGACCACAATTGTTTTCAGGGTAGTTCGTTGCCATAAACAGTATTAATAGCAGCAGCAGCGACCACCACAAGCAAGTAAGCAGACTGGGGCGCCATCACAAACACACAGTATTCGTACCAACAGCAACCAAGGGGGAGTGTGAACATCTTTGCGGGGTGGGGGGGGGGGGGGGTACTCATTTGTTGAGGGACGTACATTATTATTTGAGTTTTTCACGGATATCCGCGGGCATCACCACGGCCATCGTCGCGGCTAACCGCGGATATCCGCGGTGACTCCCGCGAAAAAGTCAGATAATGTGTATCACTACGATCCGCGGGCATCACCACGGCCATCGTCGCGGCTAACCGCCGATATCCGCGGTGACTCCCGCGAAAAAGTCAGATAATGTGTATCACTGCGGGAATCACCGTGGACATCACGCGGGCATCACTCCGGGAATCACCGCGGGCATCATCACGGGCATTACCGCGAGCATCCGCGGTGATGACCGCGGGCAGCCGCGGTGGTTCCCGCGGGCATCACCGCGGCTGCCCGCGAACAACCCTGTCCGCGGATATCAGTGAAAAAGTCAAAGCAGCGACCACCGCGGCTGCCCGCGAACAACCATGTCCGCGGTTAGCCGCGGTGATGCCCGCGGATATCCGTGAAAAAGTCAAAGAATGTACCCGCGGTGACTCCCGCGAAAAAGCCAGATAATGTATATCACTGCCGCGGAGCCACCGACAGCAACGGGTGCGTCTTGGAGCAAGAACGGGGACATTTTTCGGAGGCCAAGAGAAACAGTCGACCGAGGAACCGTATAATCGTGGGTAGTCTGTCAATACTCTTACGTAGTAGTGATGATGACGGAGATGATGACGTCGCATTGACTGTTCACGACTATACCGGTTTCAGTATTCCCCGCGGGAAACCGGCTCCATCGCGCGGCACCCGGCCCCCCTCGGCACCTCGACCATGCAGATCTTCCCTGAAAGATCTAGATCATCAAGTGGGAATCGATTATCTGTCCGACGTGTGAAATATTCGTACTGCTACTACTACTACTACTACTACTACTACGCGACATGTGTTAAGAATTTGGCAGTTAAGAATTGCACGCTGAGTTTTTGTGTAGTTTAAGAATTTACAGCTAAGCATTTGTGCTCAGCAAGGACGCCACTCTAAGCCCTATATAATAGCTTTTAAGAGCCTGTGCTCAACGTCGACATCACAATAAGCCGCGACGAGCCTTAGCCAAAATAGGAGATTATTAACTGCTGTCGCGTACTGTACCACTTCTACTACTAAATACTATTAATAATATACTACTAACTTCCACAGCAGTATAAACTACTATTAATACTTTCTCTTACGTATTAGTCGCGAGCTGGAATATTCCACGGTCCTCTGTGCACAGGTCTAACGCACGCCGGCCAGTCACCAATCAGCCGATGGGGGTAGGATTTCCACACCGTGCGGGGCGGTATCGACCCGGGAGATCATCGTTTTCGTATGGAAGGATTTATGATCCGGGGATGACATTTCATCGTCCTCGGGTGCGGTGGAACCTGGACATTGTCCAAAGGGGAAACTCTCGCGGTGCGCTGGATCCATGATGAGCCCCAGCCAATCAGCAATCAGCGGATGGCGGTGGGTTTTCCACACCATGCGGGGCGTTATCGACCCGGGGGGTCCCGCTCGGGATGTCGAGATCGCCTGTACAGACAGACAGAATAGAAGCATTTCATAATATAGAAAAAGCCAATTTACAAAGTCACGAATGGCGATGTTTGTGTTTGCTAGGAATTACCCTTAGCCTGCTGTCAACGCCCAAGAAGGGAACCGGAAGGTCGAGCACAAAAAAATAGTCCTTTTTGGTGCGTTTTTGCTTTGTCACGATTCCGGTGTCGCATTCGCCTGAGCCAACAAAACAGCCTAAGCCTACATGGGTTACGCCAGCAACCCATTCATTTTACTGGCAATAGCCCATCATTTTACTGGCAATAGCCCATAAGCCCAAACGCACTCACCATTTATCCAAAAACGCCTGCTGGCTTGGCTTGCAGCCGTGCGCCCGAAACAAATGCTTCCGGGGTACGAGGGACAAGGAAAACGTCTTTAATTCGCGCTACTCCTCTCTTCGCCCTGCGCTGTCGCTGCCGGTCGGCCGACTCCACGCGCCCGACTCTCTTCCCTTCCGCCAAAAACAACAACGCCTACAAACATCCCAAAACAAAACGCGCTGCGCTAAGCTTTGGCCACTAAAGTTATTTCAAGGTGACCCCCACAAGTCTCAAACATAATCCAACAGAATCAAACCCACCCTGGGTTTTCCGTTGCCCACCAGCCAGCCCCACCCTGCACCCACCCACCCAACCGCCCCACACACACCCCTCCGCAAAAATAAACGCCAGTACGAAATGAAACACAACGACAGCTGGCTTGTAAAGTAACAAAGCAACGAAGCTAAAAAAAAGCAAGGAAGCAAGAAAGCAAGAAAGCGAGCAAAATTCGGTTGGCGTTGGGGCTTGCACATCACCCAAATCCATCCATCCATCCATCCATCCATCCATCCATTAATCCATCCACCCATTAATCCATCCATTCATCCACGATTCCCTCAAACGCCAAACTTTCCAACCAAGCCTTCGCTTGCCGCCCACATCCGTCCCGCCGCCTCCGAGTCCCTCGCCAGCGCCGAGGGAAGCTCTGAAATCTTGGGGCCCACGTAGTACTGCCCCCCCGCCCCGCGCCCTAATCCCAGCGCCGGATCCGCCGCACAGGCAATCTGCGTCTGCGCTCCCTCGGTAGGAGTTCTTGTGACAAGGACGGCGGCCGCTAGAAGGGGGTACACGAGAGGGTTGGCCGGTTGGGAGGGGTCGAAGAGGTAGCGACCGAGCTCGGTGCGGCATGCGCCCGGGTGGATTGCCGTGCAGGTGACGGAGGCTTTTTGGAGGGGGGGGGGGCGGGGGGTGGGGCCGGGGGGTGGGGCAGGGCAAAGTAAAGCTTGGGACAAGAAGAGATGGGAAAATACAGATATAACGGTACGAACGACTTTAATCACTATCACGCTGTACCTGTAATTTCTGTGACCGTCGCTACTGTCCCCCTCCATCTCCCGTCGGCATGAGCCCGGCCATTAGCAGTTGCAGTAGTAGTGATCGTAGCAGTAATATCAGTAGTGGTTTCAGTAGCAGTAGAAGCAGTAGCAAGACAAATAGCAGCAGTAGTGGACAACTGAAAACCCCGGCGCGTTCCGCCAAACTTACCGCCTTTACTGTCCAGCTTCTTCTGGAGCTCCTTCGCGAAGAAGATGTTGCTGAGCTTGCTCAAGCCGTACGCCTTCCACGGCTGATAAGCCCCTTCCCCCTCGGCGTTAAGGTCATCCCACTCCACTGTGGAAGCAAATTGATGTGCCGAACTGGAAACCGACACGACTCGAGCGTCGGGGCTCTTGAGCAAACTCGGCATCAACCGGCTAGTTAGGCGGAAGTGTCCTAACGGGAAGACACAGAGGCCGAGGAAGGAGTAGGGTGGCAAGTGGGGGTCCCGGCTAACCCTTTAGAACTACACCCATGTTTGGGCGACAAATCACTTGGAGTGTGAGTAGGATGAGGCCTTGCAGTGGCAAAAGGGTTAACTGGGGGGCCGGCGCCGGGGCGGCGGCAGTGGCGGTGTGGTGTGATATTTACAAGTCCCTGCGTGGATTAAGCTAGGCCGTAATAAAGCCTTCGAGGTTTCAAGGAGGCCGGCGTTTCGGAGTCGGGCAACCCGCGTCGACAGCCCCCCCCCCCATTCTCCCCCACCACCACCAGCCCCGGCCGTGCATCATCGTCCGGAAACAGATAATCAACACCGCGAACGCGGGTGTGGTTGAGGGAGAGGGGGCGGGGGGAAAGAGAAAGTAGGCACGTAGCGAAGAGGGGGAGGCGGGGGGGCAAAAGGAGTGAAAGCGCTTACGCGTTGCCCCCTCCCTATGTTGCGCTCGAAAAATATCTTATCATGATACCGTCTCCCCGCATGATTCACCCACTAAACGAAAGAAAAACCGGTGGGGCCAAACAATTCCCGCGAAAAACGGAGGGATGCCCAAGCCGACGATCAAGCAAGCTAAAGGCCCACCGGGCCGGGTACGGCCAGGCTTGTGTTTTGCGATTCTCCGCTGCTCCGTTTTTCGTTTTGCTAAGCACCTACCCTGAGCCACACAACTCCAGTTCACCAGCTGCTGGGTGGAAACTCCCGTTCACCACATGGACTGCAGCATTCCGTACTGAGCCTGGTTACACCTCGACGCGCGGCAGTTGCTTTAGGGAACAAGGGCTTGACCAGGTTGGGCCGGACTGCTCACCTAAGTGGTTAGTCCCGAACTGCATCTCGAAGCCGTCCTTGGTCGTCTGTCGCTCCGGGATGGCCATCACCCCCGCGTTGTTGACCAAGATATCCAGCGCGTCCGCCGAGTCGGAGTAACGCTTGGCGAAAGAGTCCACGCTGGCGAGTGACGCAAGGTCCAATGGCATCGCCGTTACCTGGCGTCCGTCAAGGGGAAAATCATACCAGGTGCTTGTTAGAATCGAGCTTCCCTCTCCCAGCCATCACCACCGTCACCACCACCACCACCACCAACATCATCACAAATATAAACACCAAATATAACACCACCACCAACACCACCACCATCACGACCCGCTTGAAAGTCAACCGATCGAGAACCACGGCATCTCCACGTCTCACCCGCCGGCTTCTTAAAAATTATATTGTAAAACTGCAACTACGTTTTTGGGGACAACTACTGAGAAATAGTGTGGCATACCAGGATCATTCTGCAGTACTGTAGGAAATATGTGAATTGACCCTTCTCCTTTGTGCCTGCACGGCCAGTTTCCCGCCCTCCCCTCACCTACCCTCCCTCCCTCCCCCCTCCTCCTCTGCCCTGACCATCGCGGTAGCAACCAACCTTAGCACCGGGCGCCTTCGCCTTGATTTCTTCCAGCGCCGAAAACGCCTTCTCGGGGTTTCTACATGCGATCGTCACGTCGGCTCCGAGCTGTGCGAGTTTCACGGCCGTCTCCTTCCCAAGCCCGGTGTTCCCGCCCGTGATAACCGCTTTCTGAAAAATGGAAAATTCGAAAATACGCAAATAGCAGAATTAGACTGCAGCAGTAGACTATAAGTCTATACACGAAGTATGTATCAACAGTACGCGGAGCCGGGGTGCAGACGGGTTCTTTCTGTTCCTGTTCTTCTCCCCTGTGTCCAGACTTCGGAGAGAAAGTAGGGAGGAACGAGGACCCAAGGATCCGGTTGCATTGACACACAAGTCCTTCCGGTTTTGCTCTTCTTAGGGTTACGTAGAGACACTATCGTTTTTGCCGTGCGTGCTTCCTTGCGACTATTACACGCAAGCCGCAAAGTTCAAGGAAACACTGCACCGTATACATGAAGAGGAATTCCTGGCTAGCCCTCGTGTTTTGATGTGTTCGTGGTTACTTGGTGCAACCTGCTCTGCCTGAAATACTGGGAGTACGGAGACGATAAAAGTGCCACCGGGGGCACTGTTTAAAGTTAGATAACGCCTGTGGCGGCACTTTGGGGGCACATGAAACGATTCAAAACTCGCGCGCTGTGTGTTCCACTTTCACTTACTTCAGTAACATCTACGTTCCTACTGGGCGATATGACATGCTTATCATAACAATGACATCCCTATTGCGGGGCGTACTGCTGCTGTATGCCGTGTCACTCATGTGGAATCTCGTAAACCGCCAACAGCCAACAGTCAACAACCAATAGCAACGGTATCTGGATGACTGATGACTGGAGTCAGCTGATGACTGGAGTCAGCAGCAGCAGCAGAAAGTAGAGCAGGATCATGTGTCGCGTGTCGCACCTTGCCCGTCAGATCCGGGTTGCCGTGGTACGGCACGCCAGCAAAAAAGCCCTTCTGCACGAAAGTGCCCGCGCCAAGCACCCCAGCACCCTTGGTCACACCCTCCAGGAGCGCCTTCCGTGTAAAAAGTCCACCGCCCTCGCTGTCCTCGTCAGCAGAACCTGACATCACCAGCGTCCTTGTTGTGCGAGATGATGTACAACTTTGTTCTGAGATCAGGCCATTTCTAAACTGCAGCCTATTCGAGTCTGTCGAAGAGGACAGTCTAAAAACCGGCGCAGGGCAAAGCGCGAACGCCACGCTGGCAAGGCTTAGAGATAGAGCTATTCTCATAGTCATAGGTAGAGACGCACAGCAGTAATACAACTGTTGGTGTCAGACCCTACTGTTGGTCCAAGCTCACAAGATTTTTGTGCGAGGGTTTCATAGTACTTGTTAAGGCGTTTTTATACGGGATCGTGAATCCGTTCTACTCGGTGAGATGTGCTGTGTGCGTGCAGCAGTGCTACCTGTCTGTTCTACCAGCCAGGCCCATCTGTACTGGTGTCAACATGGCGAACCCAAAGGTGCGGAGTATCCCTCTGAGTTCAGCCGATTCCGCTTTACGAAGACTCACGCCAAGACTTGTGGTCGGCAGTTATGCCAGAGCAAGAATTCGCAAGGCAATCTCTCCTCACAGCAGCAGTACCATAGCCACAGCTGCAGCTCCGTAGCTCTCAGCTGGCAGTGGGCAGTGGAGTAGGTCCTCTGTCTGGGTAGGTGGTTGACAAAAGGACCTCCGTTCTGCGCTGATAACTTCCCCACTGCTGTGTGCAAATTGGTTGACGTTGATGTTCCTGGCAAAGCACCAACTGAGCCCTAACGAGGCCTCTCTCTAACCTATACTGTACCTGGTACATACATATACGACTGAACTTGGTACTCAGGCAACCCCTCATGATATGTTCTTTCTGCCAAGAATTCTCAGCCTCTTGACGGAGTCGGTTGAAGCCACTAACCCATATCGTAGCCCATACCGGTAGAGCATAGAGCCCGCAGAGCCATAGTCTAGTCTACGTATCGTAGGGCTTAAACGCTAAAGTCTAACAATGCATTCATATTCGTAGTTTTATTCGCGTAACAAGGCGTTAAAAATCACCAAAGCACGGCGGTGGCTTTTGTAAAAAAACAAAACTACACTTCGGCTGTGAGATATGAGGATTCCCCGACACGACCTACACGACCCGATCGTCACGGATCTCTCCTCTGTAGTTCGGCTCGGGGACCGCCAAGCTTTCCTGGCGGCAGCGGCGAGGCAGGAGGAACATACACCGGTCCCCATCCTCGAGTATTTCGTCTTGGCCCTAGGGGCCGAGTCCACAGCATCCTCCGCCTCAAGCAGGCCTTCCTGACATGCGTTGCGATCACCGAAACCGTTTTGACCACCGAAACCGGTTCCGTAGCCGCAAAGCAGGTCGGGGACAACTGCTTGAGGTTCCCGTAGCCGCAGCGCTGGTTAGGAAACCCTGACTGATGCTGAGAGTGTCTGCTATCTCGACCCCTTGGGCCACGACGAGATGTTCGAGGAGGGGGACGGGTGTCTCTTATGTCCTGCCTCGTCGCTGCCGCCAGGAGAGCTTGACGGTCACCGAAAGGAGTCGCAAACGAAAGGTCCATGACGAGTGGTTCGTGACGGTTGTCTCGGGGAAATATATTTATATATATATTAACGTGTTTTGGTGACATTTTTGTTGGTAGTTGGAGCGTATGCAGACGAAGCGAACGCGGAGACGAGAGTCCGGGGCCACGCGGCAGAAGTTCTTACAAAGTGGTCGCCGGGCCGGGTCTGAGAGGATAGCTGCTATTGACCAAGGACCAAGCAATAAATTGGTTGACTCATTTTTCAAGACCTTGTTTGAGAACCATACAAGCCCGTTGCTCCCGCTTATATCACTTTGCCCCCAACGAGATCTGACCCCACCCGGACTGAGCCCTCCAAGCTGACGCTGGATACAGAGTTCGCCGCGAGCAAGGCCCACCAAGCGCCCTGATCCGGCACCAACGGCCATAGCCAGCCGCCAAACCTGAGGCAAAATCGAAGGGAAAATCGAGAGCCCATATCTAAAGATCCCGGCAACCAGTTTTTGTACTATTATTAATAGTAGGGGTTCCCACGTGGTGGGGCCGGGGTGAAAGGCTGCCTGGTGAGAGTCTCAAATAAGCTCTTGTTCTCCCTTCTTTATATTAGTTGGAGAAGCAAGAGCTCCGAGACTCTGAAATGCTGATGGTCACTTCTGTGTTACATTTGACCTTTCATGGGATAAGAGATCGATGGTTTGGTAGTTTCTCCCATCCCGTCCCCGAAGGAATCGACGTCTTGCTCTCGTTGTTTTGTCTTTGACTGTTAGGTCCGGGGGTATGATGTATCTCTAACAGGTCGATCGTTCGGTAACTTTTCTCATCCCGCCCCTGAATAGTACGATGTCTTGCCTTCGTTGTCTCTGTTTCCTTTCAGGCAGCGAAGGGGCACAAACGGCCACCGCCGCCGCCTGTTTCCAAGCTTGCGCCATATTACCCGGCGGGCATTTGCCTGGGCTTTGGTGTGGCGATACTCCTCCTCGCTAAAGGTGATACAAAACTCATCGTTATAGTGTGTGTGTTGCTGTGTGTGCTACTGAAAGTGTTGAGCTCCTAGGCTTGATTTAGGCATCCTATTTCATACCAGGTAGGTATTTGACTAACCTTTTACCTGTAGCCCAGTGGGCGACAGTAATCCCCTCTATCACCTTAAACATTATCAGCACTATCAATATACCCGTTGGGCTTCTTGGGGGGAGCAGCAGACGTATCTGTTGTCTGCTGGCCATTCTACAAGGTTCTCGGTGTCACTACGATTTGCTGGTGTCGGTCGCTCTAGAGAGTGTTCGAGCAGCAGGTTTTTTTTGGTTGGTCTATGAGCTACAGGGGCACCAGGCATGGTGTGCAGTGTGTACGAAATGGCTGTTTGGTATTTGAAGCTGCAGCAGTCAGCAGAGCTGGCCTTCTTTCACGCGATACTACGCGCCCGTACACTGTAGCCGCCGACTGGCGATTGGCCACCAAAGGACGCACACACCGCGACAGAAGAACATCCAAGCGAGCTTTTGGCCGACTGCCTGAAGGTGGTGCGGTCGTTCATATTGGTTCCCATCCTCATTCATATGCCGATAGCTGCGTGCAGTTGCGGGCCTTGCGCGAGCTAAGGGTATCGGCCTTGCGCGAGCTAAGGATATCAAGCGTTAAGCTAGCAGGGCCCTGAGAGCCTTGCTATACCCAGCAGTCCTCACTGTTGGTCTATTCTCTTCGTCTACCGTCTAAAGGAGCGGCTCGGTAAAGGCGTGAACCGTTTATCTGATCTAAAAATTGTCCCGCACTAATTTCAGGTAGTTCCAAAGGGGTTAACCTAGGAATCGAAGCCCATATAATACGTCCCGATGTACCGTAGATAGTTGTACGTAGAGCGCGAGGCACTTAGAACCTTACTGTAGGCGACAGCACTTAAGCAATTGGGATTTGAGAGGTCTTGGCTCGACGTTTGCACGACCATAAGAAAAAACGTATACCGGTGATAGTCTACACCGAACTTAGCGTAGGACATACCCTGCCTTACATAATAATTCGAGCCTGACCCAGAATGATGGTTTCTTGAGTTGTGTTGCGTGTTGTATTTGCATCGCTTGCCGAGAGACAAAATCGCTTCCGAGGTCTAATATCCATACAGAGTAATACTATACTCTCTTACGAACTGCTGCATCTATAGTACCAGTCTCTCGCTAAAGCTTACACCTCTCGCACAACTCTCGAGGAGAGCGTGATAGCGTGTAAGCGCGACAGTGCGTATGCGCGGCCGGTCCCACCAACCTCGCCCTCGCCCCCACCTCCGCTTTAACCGCTTCAGAAGTACACCCACGTCTTTGGGGACAAATAGCTTGTCTTCAGCGTGGCATATTATTTTGCATTTGTTTTTTAACGGTGAACGTCCGGCGCTCCTTGCCATCCGACCATGTATGCTCCATGTCGGGGGGCGTGCGTTTATTTTGTGTGTGTTCGCAGCCTTTGCGCCGCCGGTGCACTTCCTCTCCACGTACAACCGCAACCAGATGAAGGACGTCTTCCTCGGGAAGGGCACGTGGGCGGTTCTCTGCAGCGGGGAGGGCGCCGGGTACGACTCGGTGTACAAGAGGTTCGGGACCGCCTCGAAGGCCATGAGGGGGTCGGTCAAGTTCGGGGTGGTGGATTGCGCCGGGTCGCTGCCGTCCGGGAAGAACATCATTCAGAAGTTTAGCTTGTCGGTGAGAATAATTATTTCCGTACTAGAAGCCTACCGGGTACCATGGTATAGCTTTTGTTTACCCTTTTAGAACCGCAAACATGATGCCACACTAGTTCCAAGTAATTTTTCCCGACAAACGCGGGTGCAGTTTCTAAGGGGTTTAATATTTGTTTTTTAGGGGAAGGTGACTCTTGAGGGTTGATGGTTCGATACTGAAACCCAACAAGTTGTTTATTGTTTAGAGGAGGGCGGCTCGTGATGATTCACCGTTCTATACTGCAGTCGTACAAGTATTTTTTTGTTCAGGGGAAGGCGGCTTGTGGGGGTTGATGCTCCGAATGTTGCGGCGATGAGCGTTGGCGGGTCTTGGTCTGAGCTCTGAGCTACTGCGGTGTGCGGGTTTGAGACATGAGAGAGTGTTGCAAGGCCTGTCTATGCATAATTGCGGGGGTCGGCGCTGTAAAGCATCTCCTTCTCGTTAGGGAAGGGGCGTTAGGACGCGGGCGCGTTTACGCCATCGGCGCCTGGTTCAGTTGTGTCGATTGGTTAGGGCTATCCATGAACCATATTGTAAGATCGGTAAGAACTGGAGCCGCGTGTTGCGGGAGCGTGATGGCGCCGTTTGGGATTATACACAATGAAAGTGAAGTTTGCGGAGAGTCATCGCTGGTAAGAGGAAGTGTTGGTGAGGGCAGTCTTTGCGTGTTGGCCGTCGGTCGATTTGAGTGTGTCACGGGCTAGGTTGTTCTGCATCAAGCCAAGTGGAGGGTGCCCCCTAGCGCTCTCCGTCCTACATCCCCTATCCATCGGATTAGCCCTGACTCAACGCCGCAACACCTGCCGCCCCCATCCCTGCTTCATACACCGACCCCCTCTCGTGTTTTCACATGCTACTAAACCAGGAGGAGGTAGCTCCAGTTTTGTTTGTAACGGGCGCCGGGATGACCCCGGTGCAGGCCTCGAGCCGCAACATGGAAACCCATGGCTCCGTTCTGAAGTGGGTGCAAATGGTCGCTGCACCTGGGGCGTCTCCGGTGACGTCCACGCGCGACCTGGAGAGCAAGTGCCTGAAGAAGCAGCGCTGCGCCTTGATCATGAAGGCGGGCCCGCTAGAGGTGTGTGGTGTTACTGTTGCTATACGAAGTATACCAGGGACGGCAAGAGGAGAAGACGACACGGGTTTTAGTATACCCCACTATCTGGGTCACGGAAATACGTACGCAGGAGTGTTGTATCGTTTTTTTTTTTCGTGTACTCCTGTTGCTACGTGGGTATGTTTCCACCACTAACGTTTAGTACTACGACACGTATTATACATACACAGGTAGTAACTGTTCGAAGCCGTTTTTTTCTTCTCGACGCTATTGGTGGTTTGGTGTATACCCCCTCCAGCCTCACGGACTCAGCACGAAGGCTAAGGCGTCTGGGGGGGGGGGCGTACTACTTTGTTGCTTGCCTCAGTCATTAGCTGGGGGGGGGGGGGGTGTTCGCGCCTCTTCACGACGCGCCTGGGAAAGACCCTCAGTAGCGATTTACTGCCTTCCACGCGCGGCTCACTAGAGTGACCGCGGCATCTCGGATTGTAATGAAGTGGACCCTCAAAAAGAATGCCAGGTTCATAGCTATCAATAGCTGCTGGCGTCAATCTAGAAGCATGTCGATGGCCGCTAACCCTCAAGTTGCTAGAAAGACAGTGCCGGGACGGGCTAGAACGCGTGAACTACAAAGAACAGCTGTTCGATTTTGACCCCACCGCACCGGTAATTCCTACGAAGCAAGAGTGTTCAATCAGTGTGTGCCATTTTATGACACCCTTGACATCATCACCGCAATACACCTCCGCCGCCCCGCGTATATGTGTATTATAGGATCTGGCCAAGGACGCGTTTAAGGAGCTGATGGCCCTCCACCGCAACCTGAAGTTCGTGAGTGTAGACTCCACGAAGCTGGAGACATCCATCGAGAAAAAGCTCAGCCTCAAACCGTTCCACGGGGCTCATCAGCTGATCCATTTCACTCGCTACAACGTCACGGACAAACCCAAGGTAGGTTTCGGGCAGGATCGAATGTCGACGGTCGTGCCTTGCAAAGCTTACCTCTCTCTTAGTACTCTGCTCAACACCTTCCAAGGGATAACGTCTTTGCACCGTTCAAGGGATGCAGGCAACAGTTTTTCACAAATAATGTAATATACCCTACCATACCATACCATACCATACCATACCATACCATACCATACCATACCATACCATACCATACCATACCATACCATATTGGGCGATAAATGCTGGCATCTGGTTGATAGTTTCTCTTCCGACCTCTTGGCGTCCCCCCCCGCTATCACGCGGGCCTTTTCGCTGTTTGGTTTGGGTGCGCTCCAGATGACAACAGCTAAAAAAGTGCTAGGATGCTCAAATACGACGAGTAATACAGTACTAAGAGCAGAACTGGGAACGTAAACAAACACATAGATGCGTGAGAAAGTTGAAATGGCAATATACAGTAAGGAACATGTCCAAAAATATGGTGCCAGCGATCGCTGATACCTGATAGGGCTGTATGGGAGAAAGTAACCAAGGGGCGAGCTGGAAAAAGGTGGGATGGCATAGTCGATAAATTATGGAAGGATATATATAGGAGGAGGAAACCACGAAGATGTATTGTCCATAGAGGAGTTTGAGAGGTGCGAGATAGAAGTAAATGAAACGATAGAAGTAAGGGAAACGCTAGCAGCTTCGAAAGAAGGTGACAGAGGAAGAACATGAAGAGATATACAGGGGGTTAAGAAAAGAGGTAGGAATGAAAAACATAATAAATAAATAAATCAAATATATACGTCAGCTGTGAGTTCGATCAAATTGATGGTCGATACTTATCCTTGCAAGCTGCGTGATACTATTTGCACGGCCCAATGGACTAGGCGAAAACGCTGAAATTGCGATTTCGTTCAGGGGATCTGGACCTGCCAGAAAGAAAAGGTACACTATTAATAGTAGTCGGGTGGAGGAGGAAGAAGGCGCGCAGAGGTGCCCGTGTGGCAACGCAGACGAGAGCAAAACTCGCATATTGGGATAATGTGAATTGCACATGGAGGAACGGAATGTGTTAAGGGGAGAAGATGAGGAAAATAGACGTGTGTGACATGGAGAAGTTTGATACTAGATAGTAGCGAGAAATAGATCACTATTTTGGGAGATCATAGGTGGCGGCCAAAGACGGCCAAACAAGAAGGAGATAAGATAAGCAATACATTTTTATGTGATACATGGAAGAAACGTATTGAGCGCCCAAATGTTGGAGGTATCTCAATTGGGAGTAGGAACGGTGCTCCGTCTCATAAGGGATGCGTGGTCAATGGTAAAATGACTAAGGCAAGCAAAAAATGAGTAAGGGGGGGGGGGGGGGGGGGGGGGGGGGGGGGGGGGGGGGGGGGGGGGGGGGGGGGGGGGGGGGGGGG
>JBBMKB010055226.1:0-15808 GCA_037833945.1 Alaria marginata | reverse complement strand
TCTGTTTACTACGGTCCCCCGTAATAGTAAAAATAGATAAATATATAGGTTTTTGTGTGTACCGTAGGTCCTATTAACTACGTCCCCCCGTAATAGTAGTATTACTATAGTAATAGTAGGCCGCGTCAGCTCCTCATGTGAGGGGCATCGCGGAAAAAAAGTAAAAAAGTACTACCCCTTCGGTTTTTGTCCCCGAGATGTCGGAGTTCTAGAGACACGGAGGGATTTGTGATCCGGGGATAGGGCCTTATCCTCCCCGGGTTTGCGCTGGCTCTACGAGCTCCAGCCAATTAGCGTTCGGTCGGCGGGATTAGGGGTTCCACACCGTGCGGGGCCGTGTCGACCCGCGAAAACACTATTTTTGTCCCCGGGGTGTCGGACTTGTACTACCGTACGAAGCCCGTGTGTCTGGAGTTAATGTGCAAAACCTATCGAAACATTACACGGATGTTTAGGAAAAATGTGTGCTGGTAAGAAACATGCCGTTGGATCTAATTGGCGCCACGTGATCCCCAACCACAGCCATTAATTGCAAGATATATAGGATCCGTTTTTTTTGTTTTTTTTTGTACGTATTCACACCCACTATCTGCCCGTTTCGAGATCTCCACCGATTTTGATCTGGCAGTCC
This sequence comes from Alaria marginata, assembly GCA_037833945.1. Taxonomy (NCBI): domain Eukaryota; class Phaeophyceae; order Laminariales; family Alariaceae; genus Alaria; species Alaria marginata. The sequence goes on along the minus strand of JBBMKB010055226.1, from coordinate 15,177 downwards.
CACCAATGCACTTAGCATCTCGGATACGTGCTATTCTTACCACTGTAGCTTGTCGATTATAGTGCGATGGATAGGCTCTGTTAACCCACCCCGCAAACACACGTCCTGAATATCGTGTCTTGCATCCACGGCAGCCTGCATCCAGCTAGCCCTGATGGGCCCTTGCAACATTGGTGTCCCGTCATCCCAGATAGCGTGTTTACATCTACAGAAAAAAAGCACCCTGGCCCAAACCAACCCAACCCAACCCAACCAAACAGAACCACGGTGCATATACTAAATGTGCTCGCGGACGAGTCCCAAAAAATAAAAACCGACCCCAGCCCAGCCTAACCCCACTACGGTCTCTACAACAAAGGGTGTTCCGCCATCATTTGTACCGTGTTTACGCCCCAAGAAAATTTGAAGAATCCCAGCCCAGCCCAGCCCAACCCAGCCCAGCCCAACCCAGCCCAACCCAACCCAACCCCCACCACAACGCAATCCAACCCCAACTCCCACCCCAACCCCAACACCAACCGAACCCAAAAACAAAACAATCCCTACCTATAACCCCACCACCGTGTATCTACGGAGATGGGACCACTACGAGAGAGCGACTAGGGTATGCCGACGTGCTCGCCGCCATCGTTACTGTTGTGTACAGGGGGGAGATGGTGTCCCCGCCGATTTCTCACGGCAGCAGCGAATGTTTGTCGCGACGAAGGGAATGAAGTGTGCTTCCAGACTCCATACACACGTATTCCAACAGCGGCCACCGCTCAGCAGGGACAACAGCAATAGGGTGCCTACCCGCTTGGCGTCACAGTAGTCAGTCTAGCCTGTAGCGGCCAGCATTCTCGAGCGGCCGGGGTTGGGGGCGTTAACCTTGGCCGGAATGTTCTGGAACTTCTTCATCACGAACTGTGCAAAACAAAACGGAGAACAAGGTTGAGGGGGGGGGGTCAGGGGACAGCAGTGAACACACGCGCGGATCTATCTGTCCGACCGATTGCGCGGTTTTCTGACGTGCGTACTGCTGCAAAGAAAAGCCGCACTAAATTCAAGCACTTGTTTTGCCTTAGTCATTTGACCGTTGACCACGCATCCCTTTCGAGACGAAGCACCGTTCGTACTCCTAATAGAGACGCCTCCAACATTTGGGCGCTCAGTACGTTTCTTCCATATATTGCAGTAAAATCGTTATGCATGTCTTATCTCCTTCCTGTTTGATCGTCTGCGGCCATAATCTACGCGAGTGTGTGTGCGGGAGGTGTACTAAATTAAAGCTTAGCCGTAGTCGTATGACCTTAAACCCTCGCATCCCTACGATACCGGGACGGGGGGCGTCGGGGTTTCACCGACCAGAGGAAGATATCGCGGGCACCAAGCGCGAAGCGCCGTGAGGTGTCGGGGGGGGTCTGGGGACATCAGTGAAAACCCGCGAGGGTTTTTCGACCGACTGCGTGGTGCTCGGCTTTCTCTCCGCCGTTCTATTTGGTGGTTTTCTAACCTGTCTACTACTACGAAGAGAACTAACATAAAAAACAAGTAATTTTTTGGCGAAAAGCTCTAAAAAGGTTAAGATATGTCTCCCTGTTTCCCTTTTCCCTTTTTCCGTCCTTGTGGTGTGTCCCCCGGGGAGAGTAGGGCGGCGATATTAGCGGTATGGACATCACTATCAACAAATATTGTATCCAAAACCGTCACGTACGCGAACGTCGTCATAAGCCAAGACATGCACTTAAAAACAAATACAGCCGGAAACTCCAATACAACGGAAGAAACACAGCTGAAACTCTCCATACATCAAATCAACTCCAAACGTAAAATGCTTCAGCGAATACCGCGAGCAACTAAACAGAGTTTCTGCTCTGAGCGCGGCGATGAAATGTACAAGGGTACCAGGCAAAAATGTGCATCAGGCCTTCAAGCCTAGGTTGGCCTCGGGCTTGTAAGCGAGGTTGTGTCCTTGCAAGCCTTGGTACGTTATTAATATCAGAGGCAGTTTAGGGTGATAATCAATGTCAGAAGTAGGTATTTCAGTGAATTTCGCGACCAACATATGGTAGTTCAAGCTACTGTGATATCGTACCTTGGGGCCCATATCCGCCACGGGCTTGAAGGCAATGTTGTGTCCTTGCGAGGCCTTGGTTTCCCTCGGCGGAGGCATTCGCTGGCGGGGGGACACGTGGGGCGGCAGCGGCGGCAGCAGTAGCATTTTGCACATGAGGATGTTGTTGTAGGCAAGGTTTTCGCCACGAGGGGAGGGGGAGAGCGGGGGGGGGTATTAACGCCAGCGCCGCTTTTACACAACTATCGCCATGTTTTCCCCCGACAATGGCATGTAGTAGCCGTGGGCTTGCACGGAATGTTAACCTTGCTGGGGGAAGGCATTCGCTAGGGGGGAGACGGGGGGTGGCGGTAGCGTCTCCACATAAATATATTATTTTTCTATGAAGTTACATTTTACCGTGTTCGGGGAGGGTGTGGGGGGCACGGGGGGGTCGTTAACGCTGCTTCTCCACAAGTACTCGGTATGAATCTTATCATTTTTCTTTTTCTGCCATCCTTTCAATGTGCAGCGTAAGCTTCGACGTTCAGCACTCACAACAATTGCCAGAAAGAAGAAAGGCAAGGGACATGCGCACGCAGCATCGCCTTGTTTTAGGACAATCACTCACACACATCGACAGAAAAGAAGAACAACGCCTGCGGAACCTGCATTGCCAGCGACGCGTTCTACGATAGAAGTAGCACTTTTTGGCGTTTGTATTTTCAAGATGACGGATGGCTCCGTGACCCAAATTCGTCGGAATGCCATTCTGTTTTTGCAATATCCTCTTTTTGTATAGATGGGCCACGGTTTGTTCATCGGGTTTCACTTTTAGTTTGCTCAAAATCACTTACTATTAGTGTAAAGTAATATAATATTCCTCAAGTGAGGAGCTTCAGGAAAAAAGGGTGTTAATAACAGTATCGTAGAATGTGTCCAGCCACAATACGTTTAGTTTTCCTTCGTATTTCCAATGTACGGTACGGCACTCACGAATTTCTTGTCGAGGACGCTGACGTCCGGGTAGTCCTTGCCCTCCCGTGTGAAGTCCGTGAACCTTGCCTCGATAAGCGCCGACAGCGGGCACGCCATTTTCTCCGACTTGGTTCCGTATGGCCCTTCAAAAGGGATCTGTTTTGCAACCGTTTTTAATTTTTTGTTGGTGATACTAGTTTTTAGTTTTGGTTTTTAGAGTCCGTTTTGGTTTTGGTTTTGGTTTTGGCTTTGGCTTTGGTTTTGGTGTCGTGATCGTTTTTTACCTTGCTTTTCTTTACGAAATATATTTCGAATACGTCAGCTGTGAGCCATGCTTTTCTACATGAAATATATTCATACTCCCACTGCCACTCTCCCGTGGCGCGCTCGATACGCTTGGCGCAGCCGCGTTGTTTGCCCGTTTTTACTGGATGGAGGTTTCAGCTTCGGGTCCAAAACTTATTTATAGCGTAAGCTTACCCTTACCCCGTACCGCTTAACATTCCTGCCCTCCCCCCCTCCCCCCTTCCCATCTCCACCCCTCTCCTCGCCCCAGCCCCGTACGCTCTACCGAATCGCGCCTCTAGGCCAGCAAAAAAAGACTGACCACCCTATCCTAGCGCGGAAAATACACCCCAGTACACTTCTGTGTGGCAAACGTGCACATTCTTCGCTACCGGCTGTCAAAACAGTATTCACAAAGGAGACTTCGCCACCGGCTGTTAAAGGGTGTTCACATGCGAGGTTTGTTTTTGTTGTTGTTGTTGGTGTTTCGTGACATACCTTGTCTTTCTTTCGTGCACCCCCTTCCGTGATGTTGGACTGCGGCGGGGAGAAGCGGATCTCCGGGTGAGCCTGCCATTTTCGTCGGGGCGCACGTAGGAGGAAGGCATCAGCAATGCGACGCACGATTTTTGGTGGAACACATACCACATGATCAGCCATCAGCTACAGTACGGAAAATGCGACGACTCTCGTAGAGGGGGTTTGGTGCTTTTAGAGATTGTTTTTACAAAATGACGAGAGGTTGCCACCATCTATTCTCGATCGAGATACCAGGTACATTCATAGACGAGACATACATGGAACCGTGAGATACGGTTCACCTGGAGCTTTGGATGTTTCTCACACCTTAACGCCTTTGGAAGTTGAACAAGATTACCAAAATTATCAAAAGTACCAAAATTAGGAAAACCAATACAACCCCCCCCCCTGAAAAGTGGCGAAATAAATCATCGATCGTATGGACGCGTGCTATATGAGTACTATTAATAGTATAAAATAGCATTTTTTGGCCAAAATAGTTTCTGAATGACGAGGCCTCTCGATCCACAATCGTCGGCACGCCATTCTTGTTTTGCAAAAAGGTTGTTTCGTTAAACCTGGGCCCGGGGTTTGTTTAATCACATCGGACTTGACTTTCAGTTTGCTGTAAATCTTCTTTTTTGGGTGAGGTATAGAGCTCCTCAAGCGAGGAGCTAGAGAAACAAATGGTGCTTATTATACTGATTACAGTATGCCATACTAGCATGTGTCAACGTGAGGAGATTCGCCACACGTGTACAGCAAGATGACGCCCTTCCTACGCTCGATAATTTCGCGATCGTCTTTCTTTTTAATCGATGTGTGCATGAGTGCCGAGGGTCACCCCCCGGTAGGGGTGCAGCAGAAAGTTCTGAGCTCCTGTACATGCGCAGCTCAATATCTCACCCGAGACATGACTCCCAAGACATTCGTTCGCCCAACCCGACCGACATTTCCATGCGCTAGTCCTAGAAAAAATACACTCGTAAAATGGTAATACCAGCCGGTAGTTCCTTACTTCAGAAGATCAACCATTGATAGCCAGAAACGTTTGGCGCAAGAAGTTCAACCCCTAACCCCTACCGAGGGATGCCTTCCAAACGGAAGGTACCTTACCACTTTTTCGAGAAAATGGTTGATATAATCTTTGCATCATATATACCCTAACCCTAACCCTAACCCTAACACAATCAAACGCAATCAACCAATGTCGGATTAACTCCCTTCGTCTCGTACACGGTGTGCCTCAACCATTTTCTCGAAAAAGTGGTAAGCTCTACCGCCCAAACGAGGTAGCACACCTGTGCGAACAGCCTGACATCCTTTGAGGTGATGTTTCCGTAGTGGACCGCGAGGGCGTTGGTCTTGATGAGGTTTCTGTCCGACGCTTTTGCAGCGGACGGTTTTGACACGTCCCACGTCGAGATCACTGAGCCAAAAAACGAGCAGGACGCGGGTGAAAACGCGCGGAATGTGCGTCAGAATGCGCGGAATGTGCGTTAATTAGTGCAGAATGTGCAGAATGTGCGTCAAATTGGGCAGAATGTGCGCTAAGTTGTGCAGAATGTGCAGAATGTGCGTCAAAACGTGCAGACTGTGCAGAATGTGCGTCAAATTGTGCGCAATGTGCATTAAATAGTGCAGAATGCGCAGAATATGCATCAAATTGTGCAGAATGTGCGTTAAATTGTGCAGAATGTGCGTTAAATTGTGCAGAATGTGCGTTGAATAGTGCAGAATGTGCAGAATGTGCGTCAAAACGTGCAGAATGTGCAGAATGTGGGTGAAGTTGTGCAGAATGAGCGTTAAATAGCGCAGAATGTGCAGAATGTGCGTCAAAACGTGCAGAATGTGCGTTAAATAGAGCAGAAAGTTCATTAAATAGGGCAGAATGTGCAGAATATGCGTCAACGTGTGCAGAGTCTGCACCCAAACGTGCAGAAAGTGCGTGCAGAACGTGCGGAACGCGCAGAACACGCAGAACGTTCTTAAGAACGTGCAAAATGCAGATCTAAATGGGCAGAATGTACGTCGTCAAAGCGTGCAGGAAGTGCGTGAAAACGTGCAGAATACGCGTCAAAACGTACCGCGGCCGCGTCAAAATGAAAATGTTAGTCTTCATAATATTTGCGTCGGACGCCTTTGCCGCGAAAGGTTTGGACACGCCCCTTGTAGAAATAGCAGCCCAAAACGTGCATCAAGTGCGTCATAATGTGCAGAATGTGCCCCAACGACCAAGACGCGTCGAAACGTGCAGTTTGGGCGTCAGAATGGGCAGAATGTACGTCAATTCGCGCGTAAGTGCTTCTAAACATGCAGCAAGTGCGTCCAAACGAAAACATTGGTCGTGACCAGGTTCATGCCCTACACTCTTGCCACGGACGGTTTGAACACGTCCCACGTAGATATCACTGTTCCAAACGCCCATAGAGGGCGCCAGAACGCGCGGAATACGCATCAAAACGTGCAGAAATTACGTCACAGCGTGCGGAGTGCACGCCAAAATGCACAGAACGTGCGTCAAAAGAATGTGGATCAAGTGTTGCTGAATGTGCGTCAAAACGAGAGGTCAACACGGAAATGTTAGTCTAGATCAGATTTATGTCCGACGATGTCGCAATGGACGGTTTCGACACGTCCTACGTCGGGGTCGTCGCTCTAAACGTGCGGAAAATGCGTCAACCCGTGCAGGTAAACGCGCCAGAACGTGTTGTAAGGGCGTCGAAAACTACGTCTCACCTGCTCCCGCGCCTTCGATGTCCTTTGTAACGAGGGCACCGTACGTGTGGATGGAGGACGGGAGCTCTCTCGTGCTCGTTCGAACCTGAGAGGTGGCAGCATGGCATCAACCAATCAACGGCATAAAGCAATGGTCGAGTCAATATATCAAAGTATCAATATATCAACTAATCAATCAAGGCCATCAAATGATCAATAGAATCACGGAATCAATGGCACCAACCAAGCAATCAATAGCACCATGCAATCAGTGTCATCAAGAAATCAATGTCATCAACCAGTCAGTGGCATCGAAAAATCAATGCCATCAACCAATCAACGGCATCAAACAATCAGTGGCATCGAACAATCATTGGCATCGAGTCGTCAATGGCACCAAGCAATCACCGGCATCAATCAATCAACGACATCAGCCAATCAGTGGCATAGCGTTACGGGGGGAGGGGGGGGGGTCGGCCGCAACGTTTACATTAGATTCGGAGCCCGGCTGTATTTTCTAGGGACTTCGCATCTCAAATCAACGTTCAAGTCTGGCGAGCTCTAGGTCGAGCGACAGAACACGTATGCCTCCTCTAGGTATTCCGCTATTGAGAGTGCTGCGCTTCCAGGCTTCTCTCCCGGGCCTCACACAAATGGGGGCAAAGAGTGGGGACATATTACGGGGGACACTATTTACGGGTGACCATAGTAAATAGAACCAAGTATTGTTAGTAAAATTTGGGAAATATACAGGTTTTAGCGTGTACCGTAGGTCCTATTTACTATGGTCCCCCGTAACAGTAATCAGAACCCACGACAATCACAAAAACCTATATATTCTCCATTTTTTTCTCACCATATTTGCTTCTGATGACTAGATACATGGTACTTTAACCTATATTATAACACCCTGTTTTTCTGAGGCCCCTCACTTGAGGAATATTATATTACTCCATACTATTAGTAAGTCAAAATAATATTTTGAGTAAAAACTGAAAGTGAAACCTAGTGACACAAAACCCATGGCTTAGGTGTACAAAAAACAATCACATAGCAAAACAAGAATGGCATTTCGACGACTTTGGGTGAAGGAGCCCCGTCATACAGAAATGGAGTAGCCCAAAACTGCTACCTCTACCGCAGTACCTGTTTAAGTACTGCGTGTTCCCCCGTTGTAGTAACGACAGCTAGCCCACCCCGCACCCATGTGTGAAATCTGTCCCAGACTATATCTTACCAGGTAGGCAATTTTGTAGAGGCACAAAAAAACAAATTAGCAGCACACACCACACACCCTGCCAACGACGCCTTTGCCCATTGTCGATTTTTTCCCTGTATGTGTCTTTACAATCACAGATGACCTAGAAATACACGTAATGTACAGTAGAGTTCTACTATATTAATCTACTACAGTAGTAGGAGCAAGGCGCCGCGGCATACGATATTATAGCTAATTCATTTACACTGATTCAAGACATTTGATTGTTTTCCATGTGTGAGGTGTGCGATGTTTCAGCGGGAAAATACACGAAAATATCGTACTGCAGCAATTTAGGAAATAGACACGTGCTACGTACACGGTATCATAGAGGTGCTCCTTTTACTTCTGAGACCCCTCCTTTGAGGAGCTCTATACCTCACCCAAATATTATTTTTGAGTAAACTGAACGTGAAATCTGGCGAAGAAACCCATGGCCTATGATAGGTACAAAAAATAGTCATACGTAGTGCCAAACTATAATGATATTCCGACTATTTAAGGTTAAGGGGCACCGTCAGTCAGAAACAAAAGCAAGGCGCCGCGGCATACGATATTGTACCTAATTAATTTACACTAATCTAAGACATTTAATTGGTTTACCACGTATGAGGTGTGCGATGTGTCAGCGGGGAAATAAAACGGAAATGTCGTGCTGTAGCAATTTAGGAGATTGACACGGGCTGCGTGCGGTATCATAGACCTCACCCAAAAGCTTCGTTTGAGGAGTAGCACTCTATACCTCACCCAAAAGCTTCGTTTGAGTGAACTGAAAGAGAAATCTGACGAAGAAATCCATGGCCTAGGTACAAAACAGTAAGATTGAAAAACTAGAATCATATTCCGACTATTTAAGGTTAAGGGGCACCGTCAGTCAAAACAAAAATCGACAAAAAGTGGCATCTCTTTCATCCTAGTACCCGTCGATATACAGCACTTACCCTGCCGACGACGTCTTTAACCATGGTTGACTTTTTTCCGGTATCCTTCACCATGGTTATCGCGGATTTTCGCTTGGGCGTTGGCGAGTTCCTTGTCTCTGGCTCGCGTCTGGCTCGCCTCCCCCCGCGTGCAATAGTCCCTGAATAAACAGCAGCAATAACGAAATACGCTACGCCTGGTTTCGAGTATATATCGACTTCAATGGCGTGGTGCGCGCTTTTCTTCGGGTATTTACCTACAACGTCGTACGAGTGATGCTGGGGTGTGACCGCAATCCGAAACGAGTATAAAAAAAAATGTATGCCGTTTTAGTTCGACGTAATTTCTACAAGTTGTATGCACGAAGTATGACAGGTGCGAGTTCAGTTGTTACTATTACTGTTAAACAGTACTATTTGATATTCATCTAAACAAATGGTGCTTGTTCCTATCCGACAGTGTGCGGCTTCAACAGCGTCAACCAGCGTCAATCCAGACATCTGTCCACATTCAGCGATGCAAGCGGCGTGACACGCCAGTGTGCTCTACTACCGATGCGCGCTACGATAGTGAGATCGAAGGCGTTTTCACGCCGGGGGTGGGGTATACTTTTCTGTGGAAAAATCCCTATTAATAGTATATATACACCCCGATTGACGGTTTTCTTTAACCCCTTTAGAACCCCGAACCCCGTCCCTATACTATCATCAAGTAAATGTGTCCCCAAAACGGGTTTCCAGTTGTAAAAGGGTTAACCCAATACCGTCGAAATGACATTCTTGTTTTGCGGTACAACGATACTTCGTTGTATAGCCGACGAATACCTACAGTCCGAGCCTGGGTCGGACACATTTACGAGCACAGTCTGCGGGTTCCAACATCTTAATATGAGTACTCGTATTCTTCGTATACTGGATACCGGTATGCAGTTAGAGCTGCTATTGATAATGGTGGTGTTCACACGTTTTTTTAATAAAATACCTGGTAGGTGGATATAGCGTGTATGACAACTTCTTGAGTTATATTTTCCTTAGGAACGGAACTGGCGCATACGAGCGTAACGAGTATGGATCGATACAAACGTACTCCTACGAGTACGGTACATACAAACGTACCGTACAAGTACTACGTACCGAATGCCTGGAAAAATATCCATGTGAGTATACCTCATCAAACTGCGAGTCACTGCGGGCAGCATGCAAGGCTGGTACAGTACAGGAAACTTAATAAGGAACATAAATACTGACTCAGGCTGAGTTTCTTATTTTAGAGCGGGGGTGTTCTACACTAACTTCAGCATAAAGGATCCCGAATTCTTATTTCCCTGTAAATCTTAGCCTTCGTTTCTTATTAGCCTGTTTCTTATTAGGTGTCCTGTACTGCTTGCACCAGGGGTATGTATGAACACTACTGTTATGTGGCAGTAATGACAAGCAGTTCAGTATCTCCCCGTCCCTTGCGCCATCACACGTCGTCAGATACTTGTGAACACAGTACATGGTCCGCTGCTACGATACCTCCATTACGTCGCCATATACGTTGTCGTAATAACAGTCGTGTCGCGCAATCGCACATTGTCTCCACGAACGCCAGATTATTTCAGCGTAGTCGTAGGACGACAGACTACGACAGTCGACGGCTGTACTCGTGAGTATCATGCAAAGTAAGGGAAAACCGCAAACTCTAAAAAACTCGCTTCTAGACGGCGTACCTCAGCCTGGCTCCAGCGTCAGCTTCTGGTAATAGTCCTCGGGCTCTGTGGGTGCTGCTAGCTCCTATCACGGTTGTCTGCTCTCCTCTGGCTTCTACCGGCGGACTCAGCACTAGGTACTCGGCACGCACGCAGATGCAAGAGGGATGGGCAGGGCTGAGACTGGTCAAGCACAGCAACAATTTGCCGTCTTTGCGCCTGAAACCGCTAGTATTGTTGAACCGTAACAAATGTATAGTTCCGCCGCATATAAATCTCGCCGCATAAAAATCTCGCCGCGTTTTCGAGGTCACGGACGGAAACGTTGCTTGCTGCCCTGTGCCCCTGCTGCTGTGCCTTTTCACTGTTGCACGGCGTGGTCAGTGCAGACCAAGATGCTCGTACAAGGGCTGGGCAAGCCTGAGACAGGCCCCGAGCACAGTCGGTGCTATGTTTCAGAACAACAGTAGGGTCAATCCGGGAATGCCACCGCCCCCAGCAGGAGGCCCTACATCTCTCGCAGTGAGGACGACAGGCGATCAGCACCAGCAGGGGAACAGCGGTACTACTGTTACTTACGTCGATGTGAGTGCTCTTGACCCATGCGAACCGGCCAACGTGCGACGACGATGGCGGCTGTACCGATCGTCCTGGGAGAGCGTCCGAGCATCACCGTGACCCGCGCGTGCCTTACAAATCCTAGCTTTGCAGTTCGGACGCGTCTTTACCCCAGCAGCCAGGGATGCTTCGAGTGGAAGATGCACATTCATTCGACAAAAATACATTCGACACTACTACTGCACATCATCCCACTGAAGACCTTAGCCAAACCTAAGCTGTGTGTCCGTGATAGCATGCAAAGAGGGTATGGCTCGTACGCCACCTTTTGTATAGCAAGCATGTTCCCGCACGCACAGAGCACAGGTGCATGCTGCCCTCCGCGTGGTTCGATATGACAGACGATGCATCTAAAATCAGCGATTATCCTGGTGTTGTTGTTGTTGTACACAGCAGTAGTAGCGGTAAAAAACCTGTTGGAGCGAGGATTGAAGTTATTTTCCAAAACATGCCGAATTCCCGACCCGTACTCGTGTAGGCCCTACCTTACGGCAGTAAGTGCGCACGAGAGGGACATCGATGAAAGCAAGCGCGTAGCTATGTAGCCCCTCCACACACCTGGAAGTTAGCGTGGGAAGTGGCGCCGCCATATCGCTGCTCACTTGGAACGATTCCGGTAGGTAGACGGCGCGATACGTTGGTGATCAAGACCCCCCCCATCAGGCAGTAGTCTCGCCGCGTTCGTACCGGCACACCAATAATTTGGTGCCACCGCCGTACCACTAACAGCCAAACATTGTATTTTCGTATTGAGACCCTGCGTAATATTTAGGACTGATGCTGTACCGGCTACTTACTACACCGCTCGTCTGTCGACGGATACGCACGAGTAGTCGTAGCTGAGACGGTGCCGTGTTGTGACACAATCAAGACGCCCATTGTCAGGGGCACCCTTAAGCATGCCGTTTGCATGCCGTTGGGCTGTGAGTCGGCTGTCTGCGAGTCCTCGACTAGCTATATTAGTTGGCTAAACACTGCTTGTAACATAGTAGTTATGTGCGGGCGGTAAATTGCGGAGTTTTGCAGTTTTCCGCTGGTCACTACGACTGCTGTCGCATTATTAATAGTAATAGGACCGTTTTTTTCGCGTGCGGTAAACTGCGGAATTCCGCGTCTTTCTCTCCCCACGCCCTATATTTGTTTTTTTGACTGTCGTGTTTACGGCTCGACATGTGTCAGTTGACTGACTTTTACGACGCCATCCAAGTGCTACCTCGCCGCGGAGCCAAACCGACGCGCAGCCTTTCTGATTATAACACTCGACCTTGGGCACGGCAGCAGATACATGTTGAACACTCAGCGACACGTCCTACGATAGGGGTTACGATAGGGGTATACCATTATTAGTACATTTTGGCAAACACATTTTCTGAATGATGGACTCTTCCTTAACCTCAAGTCGACGGAATGTCTTTCTTGCTTTGGTGTATTAATATATGTTTTATACCTAAGCCATGAATTTCGTCATCGGGTTGCACTTTCACTCTACTCCCAAGAATGACTTTTTGTGTGAGGTATAGAAATCAACCACCCTGCACCTCTCTCAAAAACGCGAGCGCAACAATGAAGTTCACGGAGGTGCTATCCCACGTACTGCGAAAACAAAACACCACACAAGCTTATGAGCTGCAAATACAAAGTAGGCTAGACACTCGCACAAGTAGCCCTGAGCCACTGAAACAACAGGTCCACTAAGTCTTCCCGCCACCTTTGCCTTGGCCGAATAGCGTTTTTTACGCTCTGTACTACACCCATATACACCGCCTTAAAAGGGAAACGAAAGTGAAGCCTGATCTGGAGAGTTCCAAGGCCTACAGGGGAACATAGTAATCAGGACTAAATACAGTCAGTATAAACTGTGGAATATATAACTTTTTGTGTAGTTCGTGGGTCCTGATTATTATGGTACTCCGTTTTAGGTGTTTTACAGCGAGAACTGTTTGTAAAACGCGAACGCTCTTCCCCAACAATATTGAGCCTTCCCACGGTAGGGGTTGCGCTTTTGGGGGTCACACGTTCCTGACCGGTTGCGCTCCTAAAGCGAGGAACTACCGGTTGGTACGATCGTTTTACGACCACATTTGGTTTAGGACTAAGGCATATAATGTTGATCGGGTTGCGCGAACGAAGACCTTTCGATTTCCTATTTCGGGCGAGATGTTGATTGATGATTGACGATTGATTAGCTCCTCATGTCAGGAACTCAGAAACTTCTGCTCCAACCCTACCGTGGGATGACTCTATTGGGTACTGTAGAAGGATTTTGACCAAACGGGGCCACCATTAATAGTAAAACATAGTCCCATCGCAACACGCGTCCAGCACCTTTAATACTATACTGCTTAGTAACCGGGGGATGCTTTGTATGTGCGTGCACTGAATGGTATTTGCTCTGTGTTATCGACGATAAACACATCCGGGATACTCTGTGTGTGCGTCCACTGAATATACTATTACGGGGGACATAACCTATTAATCAGGACCAAATACGGTTATTTAAAACAGGTAAATATATAGATTTTTGTCTACCTAGTGGGTCCTGATTACTACGGTCCTCCGTAATAGATTGCCTTTTCGATTATATACCTAACCCGGACGCGTTGTGCGTGCGTCCACCTCATATACTGCTTTGTGCTTGCCCTTAGATGGAGGAAGTTAAAGAGGCCCAGAAAGACCGCATCGTCGAGATGCTGCTCAAGGGAAGAATCTACGGATTGCCTGGATCATATGGAACGGTGAGTGACTACAATAGATGAGGATGACACCCGCCCTCGACAATAACTTTCTTGCTGTGTTTTGTTATTTGGTTTTTTAGCCTTTCAGCAGTGCCAGGTATGTTGCTGTTTAGGAGTAGTGGTCGACGTCATATGGTGCGCATTGGCTGATGGAAAGCATTCTACTCGTACCTGTTCTCGCAGCATACTTTGTATCAACATAAGAAGCATCTACGGCTTGCCTGGATCAGGAGTGGGCAAACAAACAACACCCCGTTCTCGGCTGGATTATTGCCAGTTATCGCGCACGAGCTCCGCCCCTTCAGAAGGGCCGCATAACACAATGAACAATCCATCCCATGGACTAGGAAAAACGACGCATACATCTGCACAGGCACAGCTGGGGATTGGGATTGAGAGATTTTTGTACGTGCTTCCTCAGTCGAGGACCCCTGACAGTCAGCGCGTTTCACAACCCCAACGTATTTGCCGACCGTGTCATTTCAATGGCCCGTAGCTTAAAACGCATTCCACAATAGAGTGGCACCATGTGGCACCAACCATGTAGTTTCTGAGGCTCTTCGCTTGAGGTAGGACATGTTACTCTAGAAATGTGTCTGTCCAAAACGTATTTGATGGGAAAAACAAAGGTGCTATCCGGCGGACAATCCCATCGCCTACTTACTATTTACAAAGGTGTACCACGAACAATATTGCCAAAACAATAATTAAATTCGGACGATATTGATTAAGGAGACCCCGTCATCGTCATTCAAAACAACTTTCAGCCAAAAACGTGCTACTATTTATAGGGCATCGTAGCGCGCGTCCTTACGAAGCTGCTTGCACGAGCCATCTCAATATGGCGTGGTAGCTGCGCTTGGGTTATCACTCTTCATATTTATTATGTTTACTAACCAGCAATGTGCATTAACAGCAGGAGCTTCACCATCGGTCAATCATCACAAAAACATGTCCGTGTATAAAGAAGAAAAGCTCGTACATGACACGCAGTGAAGCCAAACACAATGAATGCTTTTTTGCCTGCTTGTTGAGCAGAAATGGAGCAATTTTTACGAGTGGGCGAAGAACCAGCACCCCGTACTGAGCATGTTCATGGCGCACGAGCTGCACCCCTTCAGCCGGGCCGAGCGGTTGAGCGTGATGATGTGTTACCTGTGTTGGGCTTTCTTCATCACAGTCTTGTTCGAACAGGTGAGTCATCCCACGGTAGGGGTTGCACTTTTTGGGGTCAAACGTTCCTGGCCGGTGGAGCTCCTGAAGTGAGGAATTACCGGTTGGTATAGTCATTTTACGAGTGCATTTGTTTAAGGACTACTAGCGGATAGACATGTTGATCGGATTGTGCGAACGGAAATCTTGGAAGTCATGTTTCGGGTGAGATATTGACCTCCTCATGTCGGGAGCTCAGGAACTTATTGCT
>JBBMKB010055004.1:0-15816 GCA_037833945.1 Alaria marginata | reverse complement strand
CATCATCACTGGGCTTGTCTGGGCGATTTGACCAAGACGGGTGGCGGTCTCCCGGGGTGTGCGGGCGCGAGTCGTCGCGATGAAAAGGGTTCCACGTGATTTCGCATTTGTCGTGTGCAGTGTCGTCACTGATGCGTTGTTCTGAAGGGCTGCTCGCGAGGATAAAAAACAAACCTGCCGTGGCTAAGATTCCTCTAGCGACGTTAGACGCAAACCCAGTGACCTGGCCAAGGCGAAGAAACAATAATTAGAACCGTTTGCAGTGATTGCGAAACGATAAAAAGGCGGAAAACAGCCGTTTAAAAGTTGAGACATAAACGCAACAGGACAGGATATATACTTTCCAACTCTACCTCAGGGCAGGGTCGCACGATAGTGCAGACCTCAGACGCAAAACAAAACAATATTACTTTTACAGACACTTCTGTATAATTAATGGGTACCAGGTATCAACGCTGTGAGCTGAAAATCTTGCTTACAACAGTGGTAGGGCATTTCTTAATATATTGCAGGAATGTAAGGGTGGTACATTAGACAGTATAGCTGTCGCTAGGAAATCTCGCAGAAAGATATTTTATATTTGTAACGGTCGTCAGCTTGTGTGCGTTGGCTAAGAATTTGGAGAATTGTGTAGATGAGTCTCGGTCGGCCGTTGTAGAACGCAGCTTCACCCAGCTCGAAAGGGGTCCCTATTTTTTGGCGCGGTGTAAATTAGAAACTCGGATTCGCTCATAATTAAGCCAGGTACCAGCAAGTAACTCACCTTCCCCTTCGCAGGGGTCGAAGCTTCTTCTACTGATAATGCCTTCGGTTGCCGCCCCGTAGTCTTGCCCTGCGGAGACTTGAGCTGTGCTGTTGTAGCTGAAGCTGCTGCAGGCGCTGTTGCATGAACTGGGGCTTCAGATTTGGCAAGTTTGCCTAACGCAGTATTCGAAGATGCAGAATTGTGTGTTTTTGACAACTCAGGCTTCAACGAGCCGCGTTGTGGTTTCGATGACTTGCGCTTGAACGAATCGCTGGTGGGGTTGTTCTTGGTAGGAGTCGCAGTGGTGACAGTCTTGCAGGATTTGGGTATAGCTGCACGCGGAGTCGAAATCATCGCTTCTGGTTTTCTTGGCGTCGTGGAATGGCCGGAGGGTTTGCTGGCGAATGGTGGTGATGCTTGTAATAGTGATGTGGGCGGTGGTGACGATGAAGATGGTGGTGGTGATGATGATGAAGATGGCAGTGGTGGTGATGAAGATGATGGTGATGATAACGATGACGGTGAAGCTCTGGCTGCTTTGTAATCTGTGACGGCGCCGTTGGATTCAAATTTCAAAAGAGGTCATAAGAGACTCCTCCACATCAAGCTGCCGTGCCCATCAGACAACCTTGTACCTCTCGTCAATTAACGACTGACTCGGATGGAGACAATGTATCGTGCGATGCTGCCAGTGGAATACCTGCTTGTGCTGCAAACTTTATCAGCTAAAATAGCAAACGCCCATCATTATAGCCACCTCCCCTCTTTTGGAAGGATCTTGTAGAGCAAAACAGAAGCACTGGTACTACTTACCCCTGCGTTATTTACACACTAGACTTGGGTACAGTCTGATTAATGCTACTGAACTCTCTAGGGCCAACATTGACGCCTGAAATATCTACGAGTTCCGCTGTAGAGTCTACGTCACCGAGGGTCGGAAGTGTGGTGACTTCGCAACTATTTGTCAACTAGACAACTACTGTCTTGATATGCTGCGCAACTATTTGTCGAGGACAACTACCTGCCCTGGACAACTATCCGCAACTATTAGTTGTATTTGTTAGTTGTAGTTGTACAGGGTGTGCAATCATGCTAAGGGTTATTCGCATGACAACAGCACCCACGGCTAATCTACTAACAACATCATTCTACCGGAAAAAAAACAGCGTCGGCCAATCGACCAAACAACATTTACGGCACTAATGGTGGTTCTATCGACACTTGGTCAACTCGGCCAACCTGTCGAACAACATTTAGGGCAAGAACTTTCATTTTATCGACATTTTTACAAAAGCATTGGTACCACCCACCCCATACGCAGTTCTTAGGTGACTGCGCATGCGATACCAAGGGTGGTTGGCATGTTGGCATGCCTGCAGCACCCAAGGCCAATCTATCGAGCTACATCTACGGTATTACGGCATAAGTGGTCGTTCTATCGACAGTTTTCAGCATCGGCAATTCCACCGAACAACATTTAGGGGATGCTGCACATTATCGTTGTTTTTTGTGGTTGCCCGTGAAAGCTCCCATTATGGACATTAATTCGGCGTCGGCCAATCCATGGAACAATATTTTGGGTACGAAAGGTCGTTCTATGGACACTTTTTGAGCTTCACCAGATGTCCGAATGGAGTCCATCGCAGTTGACTTTGGCGGCGAAAGCTCAGCGGCTCTCGAAAGGGCTCTTTGGGCTACCGCAATTAATCCGCGCACAAAAAAGAGCAGAAAATGCTGCATGAATAATAATTAAAATAAGAATCGTGGTAACACTTTATAAATAGTGCAATGACTGCTCATGTTAATTCGCGCACAGAAAGGGGCAGATAATTCTGCATTGTTATTGCCGTAAGAATCATGACGCCCGTATAAAATTGGTACAATGAATACCCTCGGGAAACAGCTATGGGTGAGGCTCGGGTCGAGAGCAAGCTGCAAGCTGCAAGCTGCTTCTGCGCCGCTCCTGGGGTGTCTGAATGCCAACTATCTCTCAAAACCAGCGGGAACGTTCGAGAGCAGGTAGCACGAGCAAAACGGCACGCTTGCGTTGTACCTATCGATGGATCTACGTATGGCCTTGGAAAAAAACAAGGGTGCAACATGTTACATAAAAATGCAAAGTGTGCTTGGTGCGAAACGTGACACAAAAGCCAGCGCTACGTACTGCATACCATTACCTGGTACCGCATACAGCAACCAACTACCAAAGTTAACGCCCGCCTTAGCCATCTGACGGCTGCTATGCCTTTGGCGATTTTCCGACGAAACGGATATTGCATAATGCCAGGTACGACGCGTGCTACGGGAGGGGTAACCCCTAACCCCTATTACATAATTTTCGGAAGCTCCTCACTTGAGGAGATTTATACCCCGCCCAAAAACCAACTTTGAGAAAACCTATGAACAATCCCATGGCCTGCATATTCAACGAACAGCATCCTAAAACTGAATGGGATGCCAATGATACTGGGTAGTTTGTGAGTCTAATTCAGGAACCCTATCAATCATAAATATGTGGGTCATACCCCTATCGTGGCCCGCGTCGTGATTACAGTATGTAGCTGCCAGCCGCACCTGCAACTGCTGTGGCCCCCGAGACCTCCATCCATCCTTGTAGGGCTCCGGCGTTCCTCTGACTCTGACCCTGCCTCTGTTCATGACCTTGCTCCTGTCCCTGATATCGTCTCTGTCGCTGCCCCTGTCGATGGGTACCTACAGCAATCGCTGTGATGGTCCCGGAAGGTGCCACCGCTCCCGGCAGGCGAGACCGAGCGGCTGCTACGAGTGACATCCCGTGCACTGGCTGCTTCACGCTTGGTGCTGCAACGGGGGAGAATAGGTACAGGTACAGCAGTACACAAGGTACAGGTACAGCACTATACATGTGTACCGATGCGGTACATGGTCTGGCTTCTACCCTCGGCTTTGCGTCAGTCATCGGTCGACAATCAATATCATGGTCGTCAATCAGCCATCAGTCGTCGATCGATAGTAACCAACCATCGGTGAAACCAAAAGCGCACAAGCCTGCCTTCGGATGGGGGGGCGCTTTAAGGAAATCGGAGGTAGCAATGAGGGTTTGGCGATGTGTCGAGTGAAGGCGAGCAAGCCATCAAGGTGACGATATGGACCATTGAAGCTATGACCATGACCTGAGGAACGCAATTTGTGTCCCATAATGCTTGCTGGACATGCTTCCATTTCGATAGATGTACATCGTAATTAACAAAAACAATGGAAAGCGAGACGATCCCGTATGAAACGGTAACCAAGCGTCAGGATAAGACATAGGCCGAGCGCGTGCCATAAAGCTCTGGGCATGACGTGACAGTCGCGAGTACCCGAGAGTCGAATTTTTGGGGCTCACACTGAAGGAATTAAGTGACTATTTTAAACAAGTGACCATCCAATTAAGGGGTCAAATGACAAAATCATCAATGCACTAGCAGTACAGAAAGGTACAGGATGCTATTCACCCATGGGCTCTGCAGCACACCCTCAGCGTATTTGCCGGACTGTTACTTGATTTCACGTCAAAAAATAATGAACCTAACAAGGCATCAGGCGCCAAGCGGTGAAGAGGAATATCGCCATCACAACCATCACCGTCATACCCGTTTCAAATTATATCGATGCTCAACAGGCAAGAAGGTGCCATGTGTAAGGGAATAGCTGGCAACACCTGCCCGTCTATGATGTACTATAGGTCATCCGAGGCACTGGTGCAATGCAATAGGCGAGTATGATAGTACCACGTGCCAAGGCAATGGCCGGCCGAAACATTTCGCTTGAAAAAATCGAGCACGTTGTCTTGTGTACCTGCACCAATGAAGATGCTGGAGCAAATCTGACACAACCATCCCCCGTTGTGGTTGATTCCACCCATTGTAACCATTGTATCATACGTCGAGCGTGAACGTGTGTAACTGGCAGTGCCTCGCAAACACTCGTACCGCTTACAAAAAAAAACTGCAAACACAACAAAACACAACAAAACACAGTCCGTAGCGCTACTCTTAGTCTAACAGGTTTATACTGTTGTACGGAAGGCGGTATGTGTTTTATAAAAAACAAAGTGTCAAATGTATGACAACTCGTGCGCGAGCAAACCCTCCAGCCCCAGTCAACACCCCCGTCCCCAATAAATGAACTTCATGCACCCCTAACCTCCCTAAGACCGTAACCTTTCCAAGGAGGATGTGCTGTCCGCGTAGAGGACTCGCCGAAGCCGCCACTATGCAGACGCTGAGCCGTCTACAGAGGGAAGGTACAGCATACCGGGCATCGCAGTACAGCATACCTGGTACCGCAGTGCAGTACAGTGCAATACAGAGCGTGCAATCCTCACCTCGACTATTAGGCCCATAGATCAGTAAATACTCGTACATCAATACCTAGGCTAACTCCCAATTATCAATTCCTCTCCTAAAATCAAAATCGAAGTCAAGACGCGAAGCCGACGGCCGATGAGTGCAGCAGCCTACCAAAAGGCGCCGGGCAGACCGTGAGTGCAATTCGGCCTGCAAAATCTATGATTACCTATACTAAGTACCCGCCAGTCAGTGACAGGCTGTGTGTGTTCTTCATATTCAAACTGTTATTTCTACCCATCGACATCCGTTACACCCAGTGTCCGTACTGATTTTTCATCCTTGCGACAAGTTACAAGTTATGTCGTTACAAAACTGCGAGGCCAACAAATATGCATCGCAAATAATGGCGACTAGCCAATGCAATGCCAAACGTACTGGGTACGAAAATCAATAAATATATCAGCCATACAACTTGCAGGAAAGAAAATAAAGAGAAAAGAGAAAAGAAGAACAGAACAATACGAAACGAAACGAGAGGCAAAAAGGGGGCAAACAAAGGGCTAAATAGTGTATGTAAGAAATGCTTGATACAATTCTCGAAGACAACACTATAATACTACCGATGTAGACTACCGATGCAATATAAAGCAGGAAAGGACGCACGACGCACACAAGCCGAAAGGAAAACTGTGCGAAAAAAAAGCAAGAAACGAAAAAAAAAAAACAATAAAAACTCATTGGCATGGTTAACCCCGCGGGCCCGTGCCTTCTCGTCCTTTCCTCTCCGCGCCAAGGTTGCCCGCCGGCCGAGGCCCCGAGGAATCTCCGGCGTTCTTCCGGGCTTCTGCTCCCCCGAAGGCTACTCGTGCAACGGTGTATTCTCTTTCCCGTTGCAGTAGCAGCATCTGATGCAGACAACAAAAGGGCAGGGCGGGGCGCATTGCTATTAGGCACAAGGTCTCACCGTATTATTGCAACGTACCAGGCCTATTACAGTTCCCGCTGCAATAGCAGCATCTGATGCAAACAGCTACAGGGAAGGGAGGCGCGCAGCACTATCAGGTACGAGGTGTCACCTTAATATTAGGATTTCAATGCAAAAAGAAAAAAAAACGGAGATGGCTATATACGTGCCCGTACAAACAAAGCGGACCTAAGAAGTAGTATGCAGTATAATGCGTTAGCAGCGTTTTTTCGACGTTTGCCCCCGCCGCAAAGAGCGGTACAGCACCCATGTTACGTATGGCAGCATCATCAAACGTAGAAAAACCGTACGGCTACGGTATGCTAGTGTGGTATATGGTATATCATACAGTAGGCAATAGGCAGGACGGTCCGAGCAAGAGGAAGTGTGAAGTAGTATGACACCAGTAGGGCAGTATGACACTTCACCACCGTATAACACGCAAGATAGCACACCCCCTACGCCCCCCCGGTCGGGTTTCCAAGGTGGTGTTCTCTTTAACGGAGAGAGGGGACAGGAGGGGTGCAAACACCGAGCGATGCGCCTATTGAAAGATAAACATGAGACCTTTCCAACACCATTTTGGTCGTGTGTGCTGTGTGCCCCTCTAGTCCCTCTAGTTTGGAGAAAATCGACCCGGAAACCATCCAGGGGATGCAGGGGAGTGTGCTATGTAGCGTGGTATACGGTATCCATGTCCTGACTCTCCGTTTGCCTGGTGCCGCTTCTGGGTGCATGCAGTGCAGTGCAGTGAAGGGTAGTGCAACGCAGAGTGGCATCTGGAGACATCCTGGCATATCCACGCAACACGTCCACGGGTTTACTGCTGATATGTAGGCATGTACGCTCTAAATCGAACCGTAGCATGTAACCGACATAGTGGTCTGTGACCGTCGCCGACTATTAATACCACGTAGGCAACAATTCACTCCGTTTGAGTTATCCCACGGTAGACGGTACGGGTTCAGCAGAAGTTTCTGAGCTCCAAACATGAGGAGCTGAATATCTCACCCGAAACATGACTTCGAAGGCATTCGTTCGCGCAACCCGACCAACATTTATTTGCGCTAGCCCTAAAACGAATACAATCGGGAAACTATCATACCAACCGGTAGTTCCTCATTTAAGGAGCTCGACCAGTCAGAAACGTTTGGCCCAAAACGTGCAAGCCCTACGGTAGAATGACTCGTTTCTCTATGTGTTATTGATCCGAGTCCATTTACCGAGCCTCGTGTGCAGCGATGCTGGCCCCGGGCGCCTGCTAACTTTAGAGATGGAGATGTCGAGGTGCGTGTGGTGCTCGCGTAGTTGTCCTCGCTTAGTCGCCAAGACAAAATAATTCGATCGATTTCTTCAGGGTCCTCTACGGATTGCGAGATATGCCACCTGGAAGCTGCCGCTTTGGGTATTTGCCGCTACCAGGAGCATCTCCCGCCGCGTGCAGAGAAAGTTAGTAGTGGCCTGCATTTTGTCTCGTCACCCTTTGGGAAATAGCCAGGGCCAGCAGCGCCTCATGTTGTGTGCAGAGGAAGTGGTGGCCTGGGCGCTGTCCCGCCATCTTGCTGTCAATAGATACCCTGGTAGACCGAAATAATTTTTCCGATCGCTCTGCCTCAAGTCGAAATAAGAAAACATTCACGACAAACGTACCAAGGTTGCAAAGGTACGTTCATCGTTAGTTCTTCCCCTTATCGTGCGGCAGAGCGCTCGGAAAAATCTAGTTGGTCTACCCAGCTAGTGGCGGGACAGCGCGCCCAGGCCATCACTTCCTCTGCACGCGACGGGAGACGCCCCTGTACACAGCCGCGGGCACTTTAAGTTTCGATCGAGCTATTGTGTCTTCACGACTCAGCTAC
This sequence comes from Alaria marginata, assembly GCA_037833945.1. Lineage (NCBI taxonomy): Eukaryota > Phaeophyceae > Laminariales > Alariaceae > Alaria > Alaria marginata. Next base: position 7,938 of record JBBMKB010055004.1, on the reverse strand, counting down.
AACACACCTCAATACCTACACTCCTGAATTTAGCAGGAGCCCGGGTCCAGCACCGCTGCCCACCCGTCTCGGTAGACCGACTCAGATCGATACCAAATAGGGAAACAGAGTGGATTTATTGCGTATGTCGTAGTCTCTAGCAGGTATAAAGGGTATAAAGTATGTCGGTTGCGTGTTACGATGCTACGGTTCGAGAAAAGCACAAATTAAAATAGTACGAATCGATTTGAAACGAGAGAGCGAAACATACACCAGCATCTATTAATAGAGCTCTGCGTAGCCTTGAGGATTTTCCATCCACGGCTGTAGAGCTGGAAATCAAAGTAAACAAGTACAAACAAGCATGCAAACAGTGCACATAAGAGAATGCACCCAGTACCGACTGAAACACCCACACTAACGCCAACCACAACACCAACTAAAAAATCAACCACAACTCAAGGGACTTGCTTGTTGTTTCACCTGGACATCAACTGCGGCACTCAAAGTCTGCGTCCTGTTGTTGAATCACCTGAATTAGCATGGTCACCCCTGTCAGGCCTGCGAGGATGCTGAACACCGCATCAACTCAATCTTCGATGGACACCAACTTCAACAACCACAACATCAACTACCACACCAACTACTCTTGCGGCCTTGTGAAGTTGTGTGCTGTTTCACCTGAATTAGCATGGCCACTCCTGTCAGGCCTGCCAGGATGCCGAACACCGAATCTACTCGCTCTTCGATCGACCGTGAGCGGTTTCCTACAGGTCCCATCATCATCAGCGCTGCCACCAGGTTCATCGGCACTCTGTCACAAAAGGAGACGTACGACAAAACCGCATCGGAATATTTTGACTTTTGTGGGAGCGAGGTCTAGCGACCAAACAAGCGACAACAAGTGCGGTACTACTAATATTACTAGTACTACTAACCTTCTAGGAAGAGTATCACGAGTATCACCAAGCTGCAAGCGTGTCGCACAGCTCCCTACCAGTACATCTTGCAGTACATCTTGCAGTACATCTTGCAGTACATGAGGTATCAGTACATGAGGTATCAGTACATGTCGTTACAGTTACATTGCAATTCGGACATTTTCCCTACCCCAGCGGCCCGGGCTGCTCAGTGTGGCCGATGCTGTAATCGTCAGTTTATACTGCATGACTGTGCTTATGTCTTCCCCTCTCAAGTCCCGAAGGGATTAAGTTAACACCGCTGTTGTAACAAATAATGAATAATGGCACGATGCTGATACAGGCCCCGAGCGTTGAAGTGCGATCGTACGTAGGTCACTGCCTATGGTTTAACTTGGTTCGTGTGTTCGTGTGTGCCGTGTCGCCGCCACCAATAACGATGCCGGCGCCCAATGCCAATTGCTCACTGCTCCCGTATACCACACACCAAGCACCATCGTCATCAGCATCACCACCATCATCACCATTATCATCATCATCATCATCATCATCATCGTCATCGTCATCGTCACTATCATCATCATCATTATTGTCTTCACTATCATCATCATCATCATCATCATCATCATCATCATCATCATCATCATCATCATTGTCTTCATTATCATTATCATCATCATCAGAAACATCAGAAACATCATCACCATGCTTACCTGAATATGTTCATGACGGTGCCGCGCATTCTATCGTCGATGTACTTGGACCGACACGTCGCCATAGCCGGGAAGTACAGGCCGATGCACGTTTCGTACACCAGGAACATGAGCAACAACCTTACAACAGGCATGACACGAAGCAACGGTCCATCAATACTGAGGAACACAAAGATCAGCAGCATGCCGAACACCCCGCATTTAACGAAGCAACAGTCAACAAAAAACAATGAGGAGATGCCCCTTTCGTAGACCGGGAACATGACAAACAGCTGAACATAGATTAAACGAAACAACGGTCCACTCATATGGATACTGAGGACATGCACGTTTCGTAGACTAGGGACATCAGCAACAGCCTAACAAGCTATGTGTCAGGAGACATGTACGTCACGACAAAACATGCATTGGTCAAGGGTCTAGGGTGGAGTGTTTCGCACTAAAACCTAGTATTTTGGCGTCCGCGAAGACAAATTAACCCTTCAATCACTGCAAAAATTATCCCTCACTAAGTCCAAGTAGTTTGTCGCCAAAAACGACGGTGCATTTCTAAAGGGGTAAAGGAAAATCAAGAGTGTAGGGCTGAGTGTTCCACACTAAAACCTCGTAATTTGGCGTCCGTCGAGACAAAATAAGGAAAATCAAGGGTGTAGGGCCGAGTGTTCCACACTGAAACCTAGTACTTTGGCGTCTGTCAGCATAAATTAGGTAAATTCAAGGGTGTAGGGCCGAGTTTCCCACACTACGTACAACCTAGTAGTTTGGCGCTCGTCAAAACAAATGAAGGGAAAACAAGAATGTAGGGCCGAGGGTTCCTTACTAAAAGCTAGTAGTTTGGCGTCCGTCAAGGCCACTTCAGGGAAATTTGCTGTCTGTCGAGGGGTGAAAGTGCTGTCTCCTCACATCGAAGGTCAACTACAGTACTGTACAGAAGGGACAAGGGTCCACCACTATTGATAGTAGAAGAAATAACCGCTGCCACGTACATCGTGCGGGCACGGCATGATTCTGATCTGTACAACGCCACAGCAGTGTTCGTTGCCAATGGGTATACAGAACGGTTGAACGTGAAGAACACGCACCACCTTGTACACTGTGAACTACTATCAATACAGCAGGAAAAACAGAAACACGCACACACACAAGAAGAAACGAATTACACCAGGGACGACATTATGATGCTTTATCATGCGTTTACTATGCTATGTAATGTGTTTATAATGTTATATGATGATGGCAGCATGCATCGTGCTATCGTCTACTCCTGTACCATAAAATGACAGCCATGGCTTATGGCTTCAAACAAAACCTGCGTTCCTCCTTCGAGTATTCCCAATGATTCTCAACATCTACTCGACGAATATCGGCGTGAAAACCCACTTCCACGCGAACTAATGCTGTTAGTACTACCAATACTATGCATGCAGTATCACATGGCAAGCACCGCACCGCGCCAACAAGCAGGGTCGCGTGGCGCGGCACCCGTTGCCTGCCATAAGCGGCACCATTACCACTCATTGATTTCAACAGACTGGTGAAGCGGCGTCCGTTGCCTATGAGATGGGCCACCACACGAGTACCCACTCATTGAGATCAACAAAATGGTAAAATGCTTACTTTTCCGCTGTCAGCCCCGTCGAAGAGGCCGCCAGTGCCGCCGTCGCTAGCCCTGCACAATACCACAGCACAGCCAGTCCGAGTAACGACGGTGGTGGTGTTAGACAATACGCTTCAACACATTATCTACATGTGTTGAGCCTTATTGGCTCAGGTTGTACAGCGTTTGGCCCAGGTTGCACCGCATTTGGCTCAGGTTACACCGCATAGATTCGTGTATAATACACTACATGTGTTGAAGCTCATTGGCTCAGGTTGCACCGCATTTCGCTCAGATCGCACCGAATTTGGCTCAGGTTGCACCGCAGTAGACTCAGGTTGCACCGCATTAGGCTCAGATTGCACCGCAATTGAGCCCAAGTTCCACCGCAGTTGGCTCAGGTTGGATCGCATTTTGCTCAGGTGTCAGGTGGCACCGAATTTGGATCAGATTGCACCGCATACCGCATTTGATCAGGTTGAACCGCATCTGGTTGTGTAAAGTATCGACCAGATCCATATTATACCGACAACTGGCACCAAGCCTTATACGTACCCATCGTAGAGAATTCCTGCTTTTACAGACATCGGCTGGTGTATCTTATTATGCAAATAACTTTTTCTGGGTCTTCTCCCGTCGCCGAAAGAGCGGGAGAGTGCGTTAGCATAAACAAATTCGATGAAAATTGACGAGGAGTGGCAATACTGGACCCTTTGCGCGATAAAAATGAAGGCATTTACCGGGGGGGGAGAAGGGACGACACCTATGACCAGGGCTTGTCCAGAAGATGGAAAGTACAAGTGCGCAAAAAAAAAAGTAACGAAGATATGGCACTAAAGCTGCATAGCCGCAGGCAGGACATCATCACAGAGTAACGTAACATATCGCTCAGACCCAGAGATAAAACCTGCTTCTACAGCACAATTTGGCACTTTAGCTGCAGGCAGGCGTGCTAACTGACCTGTAGCCGCGACGAGGCATGCTTCTGGAGATAGTGCCAGGCGTTCTGGCAGTCCCTCGGTCAAAAGCTTGAACAGCGAGCTTCCACCGCACATGCTCATCATCAAAGTAGAGAACACCGTCCCCAGGGCAATCACCTTGCTCTACAACAAGGCGTGGAAAATAGTGGTTGGGCTAATACGAGAATTGCTGTAATGTGATGCAGTGTGGCGTGGCGTGGAAATAATAGTTGGGCTACCCGTACGAATACTGACTCGATGCAGTGTGATGCAGGTTTAGCTGTATTTAGACAAACAAGGGGTCAGCCCTAAGTTGCTCAACATCAAAGGAGAGAAAACACCGTCCTCCGAGCAACCAACTCACTCTTGAGGCGAGAAATAGTGCTTGGGCCACAATGAGTACTGAGTACTAATGAGATGCAGCGTGGCGCAGAAATGGTGGTTGGGCTACTCTGAGTAGTAATGCGATGCAGTGTGGTGCGGAAATAGCGGTAGGGCTACTATGAGTACTAATGTGATGCAATGCGATACCGGTTTAGCTGTACACTTTTTAGACAAAGCGCACTGTTCTCGGAGCAATCACCCTGCTCGAAGAAAGAGGCGCGGAAATAGCGGTCGGGCATCTATGAATACTAATGTGATGCAGTTTGATACTGGTACAGCTTTATTTACTATTACTAGGAGAAGAAGAGGTTAATGCTACTGCAGCCCAGGGACGGTGTCAGCGTTTGTTACACGTAATGGCTACTGGGCTAGTGGCTTAAGACTACCGGGAAACTATTACGGGGGAACGTAGTTAATAGGACCTACGGTAGACACAAAACAATACCAGGTATATATTTCTCTGTTTTTACTACCAATATTTGGTCCTATTAACTACGTTCCCCCGTAATAGTGGCCACCAGGTCGATAGAGAACGGAGGAGTAAGTCTTCAGGCTAAGAAAAAGCATGCGCAAGATTTGCGAGGAGGCACCCACAGTACGCGTCCAGCACGAAAATACACAAAAGTGCCAAAAGAAAGCCCAAGAAACAATGGCTGCCCTTGGTTGTCTTGTTTATGAGTGATCAACGTTGAAGCTCATGTTATACATTACACATTGCCGGATGGCAAACACAACGGAAACATGTACACTACTACTACTACTCGCACCAAGCACTGTTTGTACACCAATGGAAGCAAACAGACGTCGCTAAGGTAGCAAGGACAAAACATATGACATCCGACAGACTACGTAAAGCAGTATATTATGACACACGAACGTACATGACATACGTTCACGCTTCAGACAGATGACGATCGAGACCATCTAGATTGCGTATAGATCCCATATTTGCCGTTATGAGATGTTGGACAAGAGCCGTACCGTACAGATCACCTTACTCGGCAGTCATGTGTGCAAGAGCCGTGTCATAAAGATCCCACATAGATGACATGATCTAGATCGTGCAGATCGTATAGATCAGGGATAAGTCTTCCCTAAAGTATCTAGATCATGCAGATCGTATAGATCAGGGATAAGTCTTCCCTGAAATATCTACAGTAGATCTCTTTTAATGGGGATCTGATCTGCCCGACGTGTGATTACTTTACACCAAGCTTTACACGGCCTACAGCAAGCAGTATTACATACCTCAGGAGCGTTTTGTATGGCCGGGACCCAGAGCACAATCCACGTCATCATGCTGCCCTCGAACAACGCCTGCACTAGCCCCATCATTAGCAACCGGCCATCGAGCACGATACTCTCCAGGGCCTGCACCCGCCGACATGCAGAGCAGCACACAGCACCCAACAAAGTAGCGCAACAAGGTCGCTTAGCATGTTCTTGGTTTGGCAAGGCATGAGGCATCACATGTTGCCCTCGAACCAGGCTTGCACGAATCCCACCACCCGCAACCTGCGATCGAGCGCGATACTCTCCAACGCCTGCATCTATCGACATACGGTACAAAGCACTCAATAAAAAAGCGCACCAGGGTAGTTTTGCATGTCGCTGCTTCGGTAAGGCAAGCGGCATCCTGTTGGAGAAACAACACAGTTTTCACCGATTCTCCAACGCCTGCACCCACCGGCATACAGTACATAAGCATTTCTAAACAAAGTGGCGCATCAGGGTGCGTTGGCATCTTCTTGATTTGGTGCGGGATGCGGCATCTTGCTGGAGAAACAACACAGCTGTTTCACTAGGGTCATTTGGGGTGTTGCTGGTATCCTGTCGGTTCGGTAAGGCACGAGGGTAAGGCATGAGGCATCCCGTTGTAAAAAAAACACGCTCTCACGTCACAGGTATCTGGTACTCGCTGATATAGAGCACAAGTTACTGTTTTAACCCTGTCACCACTGCCAAAATAACCCATTAACCATGGCAAATTTCACGTACAGGCTGGTTGACGCTTAAAGTCCAAGATTCCCTCCGCCGCGAATCCCGCTTAAAGTATCCACTCGAATGCAACATATTTGGTATCATACTGATCACCACGAACAACAGACGAAGGTGACGTGACCAGATTCTTAGTTAAGGGCCTAGGGCGGGCGCTAGCGGTGAAAATGAGTGTTCCCAACCATAGGCCTGGGAAAAGGCCAACAACAGTGAGGTGTTTTCAACGGAAGAAAAAAATGTTTCCCGTTTTTTTTATTGGACAAGTCAGTTTCAAGTACTCCAAGGCATGCCTGTACAAGTTTTCGCGCTAAATTAAAAAAACTGACAGAACTATATCGATGTCAAGTAAAATGTTGCGCCCAAAGTAGATTTGATACTGGAACCAAGTAATTACGAGCCAGTGCGTAGTTATCCGTCCGCACAAAAGTCCAAATACCCACGCCGTTTTTTCGCGGCAGACCCTGATTATTTATTATTTTCACACGTGTTCTATGCGCCCCTTCCGAGGCCTGCCCGACGGGGGTGTTTTTTCTGTTTGTTTTCGTCATAAATTTGGGGTCGAAAGTGCGACAAATATCCTATAATTCCCCAAAAATCAATACATGACCAATTTCTGGCGAAAAAGAAAAAAAGAAACAACCCAATCGGTGAGCCCTTCGCAGGGGCTCACAGAACACGTCTGCAAAATTTCAGGATCTTATTCCATAAACGGCGTGGACATTGGGCGCTGAAACAATTTTGGACGTTTAACGTGAACCAGCCTGTAGGATGTCCCCAAAAACGTGTGTGCAGTTCTGAAGGGGTTAAGAGCCACGTAAACCATGCTGGTACGGTAAATCATACAGCAGCGCATATCATACCGTATCAGAACGACGGCGATTATCTTGTAAAAAAATTGTGAAGCGCACCACACCAAGGGCGTTGGTATTGTCTACTGCCTACTGCCCTGCACACAACTGAAAGTCGTCTACAGCAGTAGCACTTCTTCTTGATCTCGACCCATGCAAGGGTTTACTCGACCACGACATACAAAATACTCTGATATATATACCGCGGTACCCGCTGTACGGTACAAAGTGCGAGGCCGCGAGTTGCCAAAATTAGTTAGATGGAAATCGACGAGCAGCGGGAACGCTGAACCTTCTGGCGGATAAAAAAGAAGGGACGTGCCGGGGAGGGAGAAAGAGCGACACCTGTGACCACGGCGTGACCAGAAGAAGGAAATTAAAAAGTGATGATAAAAAACACCAACAACAGCAACAGCAACAACACCAACACCAACACCAACACCAACACCAACACCAACAACAGCAACAACAACAACAACAACAACACCAACACCAACACCAACACCAACACCAACACCAACACCAACACCAACACCAACA
>JBBMKB010054893.1:0-15823 GCA_037833945.1 Alaria marginata | reverse complement strand
ACAACAACAACAACAACAACAACAACAACAACAACAACAACAACAACAACAACAACAACAACAACAACAACAACAGGAACCATAGGGGAAACCAAGTAATATTGGACATCACAGAGCACGAGGCAAACATCGCCCACGACACCCACCGCTCCTCGCCGTTAGCTTTTTTTGGAATCCATGTGTAACGACAAACAAACAAAAAACACGATTGCGATCTTATCAAGCCACAACTAATAGGAAAACCGTGCAGCAGCATGCTGCGCGCGCGCGCGTGGCACAGGTCCTTACATTGCAGTTCGGACAGCCGACGTACAGTCTACGCTGGAATCGTCATACATTTCGACATGTTTTCCCTCTGCAGCCCCAACAACGGGGTTGTATAACCCCCGACGATTTGTTTCCCTCTGAAGCTCCAATGGGGTTATAACCTTCAGAAGCCCCAACGGGGTTTTATAACCCCAAACCACTTACAACTAGAGTCGTTTTTGGTTTGCAGCGGTAGATATTGGCCAGTTTCCTCAGTTTTGAAGAGCCGCTCAATCACAAAACATTTGGCCCAAAAACGTGATTACATCCATCCTACCATACCTCTACCGTACTTATAGCACGAGTCAGCCGCAAGCGTAGCATGAACGAACGAACGTTAGACGCTCACACCATGGTAAGACCGCACTTAAAAAGCTTGGTTTATCGCATACCAGGTATAGGCTAAAAGGGCAGCATCTGGGGGAGTCATTGGCCTATACCTTGAAAGAGGAAAACATCTGAAAAAAGCGCGGCCGGAGTATCACGCAGCTTGCAAAGATGAGCATCGACTATTATTAATAGTTTGATCGAGCTCACAGCTGACGTGTTTGAAATATTGTTTAAAAAAATATATATACACTCGTCTGCGTTGGTCGGTGTTATGATGTTACAGTACTTGCCAGGTTACTTGCGCCGTTGCTATTTTTTTTTCTTTCGTTTGCAAGAGTTTTCGTTTACCCCCCCCCGCCCCTTTTCAGCTTGCGTCACCCCCGGAATTTGAAGCGAACCACATCAAATGCACCCCGAAGGGACAGCTTGTACAGCATATACACATGGGTCCCGAAAAGGTCACACACTTGAGCAGATACCAACGGTCGTCAAGGGTATAAGCGCCGCAATCGGGAATCAGCAGTGCGTGCTACAGCAGTACAGCACGAGCGGAGTGGAAGAAGTTATGAAGGGTTACAGACAGTTTACACTTTGTGGTCGTTGCTGTAATTGTCATCACATAATAAAGAAGCGGTCGATCGTGGTAAAACCTTCAGTCAGTTGACTACTACTGTACGTCGACAGCTCTCGTTTATACGTTTTTCATAATAAAACTCAGCTCCACCACCTAGTCCGCGCGTCACGGGACAGGCTCCTAGAACCCCGGCGTGGAAGAATACCTCAGGAAAGACAAAGCAAGACAATACTCGTAACTCGAGCAAATCAGTACGTGATGATGGGTCACCTGCTTGTCGTCGTCCGGCTTGACGGACACGGCGTCTAACCTGGCCACCGCAACCTCGCACGCCTTCCGTAGACCGCGGCAAATGACCTGTTTCACCGTTTCGACCAAAACCACACCAGGCCAAGCCAAGCCAGACCGAACCGAACCAAACCAAGCAAAAAATCAAAATTACGACAGCAGAACAGACGGAGGGACGGGCCGCGGACAACAAGTCGGTGCCGGTGAGCTTGTCGGTCAGTTCATATATCGACACACCCGCCTGCCTAAAAATATTATAGCGTGAATATATAACGCGCTTTCGGGCGGTCTCGAGAACACACTTGCGTTCATTCTTGAAAAACACCTTCTATGCAAGGATATTCCTGCCGGTTGTTGCGCCAGTACAGAACCAGTACAGAACCAGTACAGAACCAGTACCGGTATCAGTACCAACACCATTATCAGCACCAGTATCAATACCAGTATTAATACCAGTACCAGTGCAAGTTTCATTATCAGTAGCAGAGCGTTAGCAGTGGCAGTACCGCCGGCTGCCGCCAAACGATCCGCACGCATCTGATCGTCCTCAACGAGTAAGGGGAGCGTCGTTGCTCAAGCCATCCTGACCTGGACAAGCCCCCCAGTATCGTTCCACCGACGGTGCTATAAGCCCCTGGGAGTACTTGGTATCATAATCGTTGCACCACCCCCCCCAGTAACACATACCGGTATATTTTTGGTCCGGCCGGATTTCGTTCGTTCAAGAGTGGGTCGTTTCGACACGGGCGTGGCAACCCTGAACATAGACACACGCTACGATAGAGGTGCATCAACCATTGTTTTCTTTTGGGGATCATGACTTTAGGGCGCCCTGAACTTCACCCACCAACCGATTTCTGAGTAAACTGAAAGTGCAACCCGGTGAACAAATCCATGTGGCCTAGGTATACAAAAAAATAATAATGAAAAACAAGGAGTTTCCGACGATTGTATCTTATTGGGTTAAGGAGCCCCATCATTCAGAAACAAAAAATCTAAAAAGTGCTACCTCTATCGTAGAACTCGTCCGCAAGAAAAAAACGTCTACGAAGTGTGGCTGACCTGCGGGTGCAGGCCGTCCTCGACGAAGCCCTTGACGTGCTTCAGGATCTCTCCGGCGAGCAGCACAACCGACGTCGTCCCGTCGCCGACCTGAGCGAACCGAAGCAACAAGCAGCAAGCAGCAGCCACCGCCGTATGTACGACGCGCGAGAAGGCGACACAATCAGCGACAATACCACAGCAAAGACGACATCAACAACAACTGACCACGTCGACAACGAGTACAACAACACCAACATCAACATCAACATCAACAACAGCAACACCATCAACATCGACATCAACAACAGCAACAACATCAACATCAACATCAACAACAACAACACGGGGGCACATAACCTATTAATAATAATCAGGACCAAATATGGTTAGCAAAAACAGAGGCTTATACAAGTTTTTGTGTATGTCGTGTGTTCTGGTTACTATATATGATCCTCCGTAATATTATCAACAAGAAAAATAACGACAGCAACAACGACAACAACAACAATTACAACAAAAACAAGCAACCTCATCAATAACAACACCACCAGCAATAACAGCAACACAACAACAACGAGAACAAAAACAACATACTGCTGTGTTAGTCCATACCAGCACAAAAAGTGACTATTAATAGGAATGGCAGTTGTTTGGTCTTGCCTCGGCGTCCTGAGACATGGAGATGTCGACGAGAGTCTTCGCCGCGGGGTGAGCAATATCCAAGAGCTTCATGATGGTAGCACCATCGTTAGAGATTGTCACCTTCTGCCCGTCAAAAATCAACTTGTCCATGCCGCGGGGGCCCAAGGTGGATCGCACCGTGTCCATCACGGCCTGGGGCGGGGGGGGGGCGTGGGAAGGGAGACCGGGGAGCGAAAATTTGCGCAAGTTAACCTTCTTAACCCAGAGGGGAGTTCACAAAAAAGTCGAAGGCCTTCTAGAACGGGGAAGGGCCGTTATGTACACGACCGAGACATCAACATCAGGCCCAAGGTAATAGGACTATCTGCCTTGGCACTCAACGGACAGCAGGGCGAATAGGAACACTGCCGCCATTATCACCACCATGACCACCAAGGTCGTACTTCAACCCGCAATCGGTAAATGCGGGTACTCTTCGCCCGACACAAGCTGACCAGGCGCGACAAGGATAGTGTAAGGCCAATTTGCCAACCAAAGACATGACACCAACATCAACAACACTACCAGTAACATCAACAACAACTACAACAACAAACAATAACACCACCACCAACACGACTATTCATTTGATCGAACTCACAGCTGACGTATTTGAAATAAGTCATATAAAATAAGACGACCACCAACACCACCATCACCACCAACAACATCGTCACCAACGACAACCACACGGCCCGATCGGGCGGCCGCAGACACTCAATCCCCGAGCGAAACTCACCGCGGGCAAGCACACGACCACCAACACCACCAGCACAAGACTAAGCACCACACCAAACACAACAAAAAAACAAACAAGACACAACACTATTCAAAGCACACTCGCACCATCCAGGTCAACGACAGAGGTGAATGAACGCCAATTCCTCATTGACTAAACCACCTTCTTGACCGACTCTCTAAGGGTTTGACAATAGAGTGCCGGCAAGTCCAAAACGAGACGTGACTGGACAAGTGAGGTAAAGCTAACTCTGTGTTCTGCAGATTGTACAAAATAGCAGGTACCGTACACGAATGCAAATGTAATGGGCGAAAGCTTTCGTTACCCGGATCTCCACCAGGACCAAAAAAAGGAAAACAAACAAAAAGCACAAGACAGGGAACAAGACTACCGGCACTGTAGGCACAAGACTAGGCACAAGACGAAACACACAAGAGTAAACATCTGGAAGACTAACCTGGCAGGCGAAACTATTGAGCACCGGCTGCGTCTTCCCCCGTCTCAAAACAAGGAACTACAATACAAACTCCTCGCAAGACAAACCGGCAGGCGTTAATATTGAACACCAGCAGCGCCTTCCCCAGGTTAGAGTCCGCTCCTTCCCGGAGGAGGATGATCCCCGAAACGGCACAAGACGAACCACACAGGAATGTTCTAAACACTAGGCACCACAAAATAAAAAAAAAATCGCACAAAGACCAACCTAAAAGCTAGGCAATACAATACCAACTCCCGAAAAGGTAACCTGGCAGGCGTTAATATATATATATATATATTTTGCTCATCCCATTTATTATCTTCGCAATTTGTCCTTCTCCTTCTCCCTCCCTAGACGTATCTCAGGTCCCTAAGCAGGCTCTTCTCCCCCTCCCCACTACGGTACGCCCCTTCATTTTTATCGCGAGAAAAATTCAGCAATTTCTTCCCTCGTCGACCTGGGTCTAATTGTGCTTACTCACGCTGTAAGGCGCTTTCCGCAGTTGGTGTCTCAAGAAATAAAATCTGCGGAAGCAGATTCGAACTCATGACCCCAACCTAAGTAGTATTCGAGGTTAACCACTAGACCACCGGGGCGACCGATATTAATTGGACACCAGCGGCGCCTTCCCCTGGCTATAGAGTCCGTTCCCTCCCGGGGGAGGATCACCCCCGAATAGGCACAACACGAGCCACACAAGACCATCCTAAGCACTACTGTAGGCAACACCACACCAACGCACAACAAATCGCACACAGACTAACCTAACAAGTAGGCCCTACAATACCACCTCCCGGCAAAAGCAACCTGGCAGTTAGTGTGTGTGTTTTCGTCCCATTTATTCTGGGCGCCAGATGTTTTGACGCACCAGCCGGGGTCACACAGGGGGGACGGTAAACGCAGAAGATTTCTCTCCGCCTTTCCTCCTGCGGTTCTTGCCTTAATTTTTATCGCGAGAGGGGTTTAGCCGCCCCTTTCCCTCGTCAACGTTTTGAGTAGATTTTAGTTTACTCACGAAAAAAGTACCGCTTTGCACGCTAATTGCGATTTGTTCACTCCAGAGAGTTTCGAACCCGCAAACGTTAGTACTGGACAACAGCTGCGCCTTCCCCTGGCTAAAGTCCGTTTCCTCGCGGGGGAGGAGGCTCTCCGAATAGGCACACGACGAACCATTCAAGACTAACCCCGTACAGTACGCGACACCAGCTAAGAATCTCTTATTTCTGGCCAGGCTGGAATTCTTATGTAAGGCAGGGTGTGTCACACACTATTTTCAGTACAAAAGAGGTTCTGCTCTTATTTTTGTTTCAAAACATGAGCCTGAAATTCTTAATTATCAGATTCTTAACATCTGTCGCGTACTGTACTTGAGGAGTACAATATACCAACGAACAAGACTTCACAAAACAGACACACCTAAAAACTATCAGGTAAGCAGTAACATACCAGCTCCCCGCAAGACTAACCTGGCAAGCGTTAATGTTGGACACCAGCTGCGCCTTTCCCTGGCTAGAGTCCGTTCCCTCCCGGAGGAGGATGATCCCCGGCTGATTCATGTACGACATGCTATAATACGGTGGTGGTAGTGGTGCGGCTGACTCCCGCTTTCCACCTCGTAAATATACCTTGAAAGCAATTTCGGGCGTGACAAGATAGAAACGCCGTGAGGCGCGGCGGAGGGGGGTGTAGGGCGGGCGAGCATAAGCATAGCAGGGCAGAGCGGGGGCAAGGCGGGGAGGGGGGGGTGTACTCATTTCGGGAGGGGGGGGGGTACAAAGGAGTATAGGTCGGCCGCAACATCGGCCGTCCATCTGCACATACCTGCTTTTCAGGTATTTCCTTGCTTTTTTCTCATGCCTGGCGTTCGGCTCTGGTGCTAGGGTTGGATATCAACGTACAGTACCAGGTATACAGCAGTTAGAGTGGCAAGGTCAGCGGCGCCTGGTAAACGCCTTCCGTCGCCTTGAGACCTGGGTGTGCCCGGTAGACTATCAAACATTTAAAAGTCTAAAAAACATCCAATTTTTGTCTGGTGTTCAGAGCTCCGGCATTATAAGTACAAACAGCGGACATACCGAACGCCGTAGATCTGGCTCTATAGCAACACCCTGTTTGCAACACCCTGTTTGCCTAATAATATCTCCCTCGAAACGCAGGGCGGGCCTGCAACAAACTTCCTGCCGGTCGTTTGTGGCCAGTTTCAACCTTGCACGTCGGCCCAAACCTAACCCTAACCCTTTGGGCGGGGGCTAGGTCGGCAGGGGTAGTCGCACGCCTCCGCAGGGTGTTCTAGTTTTTTTTATCAAACAAAAACGGGCGGCCGAACGGCCAGCTTTGACCAAAAAGATCAACGACCGGCAGAAATATTTTGGATATCATACCTGTCTTCTGTCTTAGCATATAGGTCGAGTCTGTTTGCCTTGGTGGCCAGAGAACACCGTTGACACTGTACAATTAACCGCGACGGTAGCGTGCGGTGCGCGAAAAAAAAAACAATGGAACAAAGAAAACAGCTCCGAAATTACAATCGGGCAGGTATTGCGTACGTAAGGAGAGCAACAAGAGTGCATTGCTCTGTAAATAATCAGGTACTGCTGTACCTGGTACGTCTGGTACGAAACGCTGTACCTCTTATCAGAAATAAAACACTGTCACCATGTCTGGTACACCATGCAACAAGACTTACAGTAGGGTTACGAAACGCTACCAAAGTACCCCTTATCAGAAATAAAACACTGCTGTCACCATGTCTGGTACACCACACAACAAGGCTAGTCGGGAATGCACCGCAGATATTGGTACACGGCACACGCCGCGATGCGACTGCAGGCAAGACATACAACGTCGCTATGTACGTACCAGGTATGCTATATGTGATGCCTGGTATGCTATTGCGCGCAGTTGAAATGCACTTTGAACACCGACGCTCGAGCTGGCGTAGTAACGATAAACGACGTCATGGCATACCAGCAGATGGCTCGTACTGTATTGCTGAAAGTACGCACGTACAAGGGTGTATAATAGTACCGAGTGTGCGGATGTGCTGATATTATTACAATTACCGGTATATAGAGACTGGAAGCATTACGCTTAAGCTCTTTACGAGTAGCTCTAGACTATGATATCGTATGATATAATACAAGGTACCGGGTCTATGGGTGCAAGTTTAGCTAGCGACCCACGCGAGGGTGCTAAATACTGCCAGTTTGCAATGCAAACGCTTGGATACCCGGTATGCCTGCTCCCATTCGCTGGTTGGAGAGCCGGCTGATATCATACATCATTGACGATGTAGCCATTGATACCCATGCGCTGCAGGAAAAAAACGTACTACTCGTTACTGCCATACATTTAGGTACAGAAGTATACCTGGTATAAACTTACCCTGCACAGAGCTTTTTCTACAAGTTGCACACCAGTCTATGCATATAAGGCGCCCGCTGTGACAGCTTTTATACTAATATTAATAATAAGCAACGCCAATCACGGCGTCGTGGCTCAATTTCTTATTTTGTCGCCACCATTGTGCACAGGTTTCTGTCGGCTATTATATGAGATTAAGTACGGTACCCGGACCCAAAGCACCGTGTCTTCGACCTAATTTCTTATTTACCTTAAGAAAAAGAGCCTCAATTTCTTACCACCGAACCCTTTTAGACGTGCACCCACGATATGGGCACAAAACACTTGGAATTAGTGAGGGGTAATGTTTGCAGTGGGCCAAGCCGGCGGCACAGCAGCAGTACGAAGGATATGATATGGCAGATGCGTGGGAAATCCACATTTCAAAAACCAGACGAACAATGAGATACCGAGATAGATATCGCAGCGGCGTTTGTGGAGAAGAAGTACAGCCGATCCCAGCCCCCCCAACCAACGAGAAGCATACTCCATAGCAGGAGGCCTGCCACTCAAAGCGCTGCAGCCGGGTTGATGCCTCGCTGATGCTCGTTGAGAACAGCAGGGATGGTATCAGAAGCTGCTGCAGCAGCAGTACGTAGCCGAAGTCTTTGTCTTCTCCGTTCTGGAAGGGAGATACCTACCGCCTATCACAAACCCACACACCCTCTGCGAACGCGAACTGTACCAATGCGCCCAGCAATCTTCACCCCAGAGCAAGCACCACCCCCAGTGGGGAAATATACCACTTTGCACTACTCCCTACGGCGCGTTTGGGTGCCGTGCCTCGGTCTACAGCAAGCCTAGCCCCACGCACAGCAGACGTTTTTCTGGTCTAAAATGGCGGGCCTCTCCGGCGAGGCAACCGGTGGGCTGTGGCGATGGATTGATTGCGCTCCAAGAGGATCTCAGGATTCGTTCCCCCAACATTCGACCCTGTGGGGTCATATACAACACTCCCGTGATATCTCGTAGGTAGCATAGGACTCTCACCTGCTTGGATGCTTTCAGGTGAGGACGGAGTAAGGTTGTCGTGTGATGATTCTCATTGGGGATGATACTTTGATTTTTCCAGCTTTGTAAAGCCTGCCAAGGTGTTGAAAATTTGAACTCCTGCTTCTCTCAGCTCTCAGCTGCTGTAGTTCATAGCTCTTGTACGTCGATTTCCCCTTCACCAGGGTCGGCGGGAGAAGAAGGTCCCAAGGAGGAACGACAACTGGCAGGTGCGTCGTGTCCACCTGAGTTTCCGTGTCGATGCCGGTGCTTACCAAGAAAATGCGAGAGAAAGTTTTCCCCCCACAGGCTGTATCACGATGTCGCGGTATGTGTTCAACATTTCTTCCTTTTTTTCTGTGTTTTCGAGTTGTTTTTGTGCACAGCACAGAGTGCCCGAGAGGCGAAAGTGTCCACTCTCTGTCTGTCTCCCCTTTGAAGCAGCTCCTGCCTTCCGCCATGCGCTGGCGGTACCTCTTGTAAGCGTCGACAACAGCCGCAAGCTATCACCTGGTGACGTGCTGGTTCAGATACGACCCACCGCCAAGAGCATCCGCGCAGCCGCATCTCTCTAATGTACCGTACGTAGATTCTAAAATATGACCCAAGCAGAGCACCCTCGTATCTCGGAAAGGTTACTTTTAGCAGCGGTTTAGTGCGGCTGTGTCACCTCGCCTCTGGTGCACGTTGACCATTTCATCACCTTTGCTCTCTACCCTCGCTGTTGTTGTACGCAAATAACTTTGCATGAGCTGCCGTGGGCTACTGCTATTAAATAATAGCTGCTCTGCGGACTCTAAAACTCTACACGAACTCTTGCATCGTGTGTGTGATATTCGTACTGGTCCTGGTGCTGTACTGGTACTGGTACCATACCATACAATACCATACGACGAACTCCAAACGAACATCAAGTGTTTGAAAAGCAGCAGAAGTTGGTGAGACGTTGAGGGTTGTTGCGAGACTAATTTAGACGTTCAGATGGTGGATTGCCTCTCCTGTTCGTGAGTCACATGCCGTCGTCTCACAGCAATGGGACCCCTCTCTCTATATCACCAGCATAATTAATACCAGGTACCAGGCACTAATAGCACGGCCTTCTGTTGGTGCGTGTCGGTGGGCGGCCTCGCGCCATCGCCCCAGGGACGGTACTGGTGTGTATTTTCACAGTTTTTTTTGTTTTGTATGTTAGCGATGCAGCAGTGTGGGTACTTCCCACATGCCCATGTCACACATGCCTGTCAGAACATTTATCGCGGCAACGGCAGCCACACCTACTGTGTACTGGTATATCTGCTGTTACTTTCGAGAACAAGGTGTATTCGAGAACAACGTGTAAAAGGTACCTGGTACAGCAGTACCAGCAGTATTGCTCTACTCACATAATATTAGTGCTCACCCTGTTGACCCTGATAAACTGTTATCTCTATTATTAATAATAGCACTAAGGGGAGTCGCCGACCTACAGTACCGGTATATCATGAGGACCGTAACACGCGCGAGCGGTCGGAGCATTACACACAGCTTGCAACGATGAGTTCCGACGGAAATCCTCGATCTCACAGCTGTACGTCGTGTTTTTTTTTTTCTATTTTTAATGTATACCAATAGTAGCGCTCTGTAATCCTTCTGGGGCCCACGTGTAGCGACCAATAAAACGTCGAGTGCGATATTGCATGATTACAAAGCGACTACTTACAGGAAGAGCGTGCCGTACGATAAATAACGTGGTAATATGGCATACCATGGTATACAGCTTCTTGCATTGCAGACGCGACACCCCCCCTACCCTCTACCCCCGGCAGCTCGCCCTGTTTCGCGTGGCCGATGGCATCATAAAATCGTCAACTGCGTTCGACACGTTTAGTTCCTAGGGGCTAATATTAATAGTTGCACGATAATACAGCAATAGTTGCACGATAATACAGCAAGCAATACCACCAGGAACTGCTTTACTGGTGCGCGGCATGGGGCTTTTACGTAGTACGGCATGGGGTATATACTTCGCATGGTACGAGTATGATTGCCGTGTGTGCCTTACGACGCCACAGGCAGACTACACGCCCGATGGTATCGTATGGTTCATTCAGCTCATGGCGCCCCGTCTCAGAATCGCATCAAACGCTCAGGAGCTCACAAATCGCGCCAAAGTACGTATAACGGCAGCGAAACTCAGGTTTCCACGTCAAAGCATAACGGGCAGCAAAGCTGACAAAGCTGAAGTACAGCAGTATGATAGGGGTCCCTCTATACTGCCGGTCGGGTAGTGCCGGTTGCCCGCTATAGTGCCTGTGAAATCGCTTGGCACACATACGAACGACCAATAGTGGCAGTATGCGGAGTAGATCGAGTTGCCGCTATAGTGCCGGTATTTACGGCTGGCACAACCGGCGTTATATATACGAGAGGGTATACACGATACAAGGACACAAGCACGAAGAACGGCAGGCTGAGATTTACGGGAAGCTAATAAATTCGGGAGCCGTTATACTAAAGCTACTGTAGTACCGGTATTGAAAGCACCCTTTCCCAAGTATAAATCCCAGCCTAGGCCAGCTTTTCTTACAGTATATTGTAGGTGTAGGTGTCATTTGCTCGTTCCGATGACCGGTATGATTTTATATTTTGATGGTTTTGAATAGTATTTGAAAGTCGGGAGGGTGTAGATGGTACCATGTTCCCTGGTATATTCTTATCTGGTACCTGGTACCCTGGTATTTGGCAATTTATGTGTACGTATATACAAGACAGAGTGGTAGGGTACAAGAGTAACACCGGTGATTTAATACATTGTACCTGGTATGTACGATATTGGACTGCTGATCCAGCCCAGAACGCCGAGCAGAGCGATTTTGGTCCTCCAGCAAGGGCACTTCATTACCGATCTTTTGTACCGATTACCGACTACGCCGTACCTGATATCATACATACACGTTGTCGTTGTTTGTGCTACAGTATGATATATACATCTGCAAACTATCATACCGCTAATACTTGCGGCAGCTGCGATAGAGCGGCGGTACGCATTGATTGGGCGGCTTCGCCACAACCTCCAAAGCTATTATTACGGGGGACCATAGTAAGTAGGACCTGCGGTAGATACAAAAACCTATATATTTCCCTATTTTTACTAACAGTATTTGGTCCTATTTACTATGGTCCCCCGTAATATGATGTTAAACGGCTTGCTGTACACGTAGGTCTATGATATACGAGGTATTAGGTTTATGGGTATGGCTTGGTGGAAGGAACCTCGTTTCGAGTCTCACCGTCCATGGCGACGCCTGTCCGCACAGTGCAAACGGTATACTTCCTATTACGGGGTATCATAGTAAACAGGACCAAATAATTTAGCATATTTTTAGGAATGTATAGGTTTTTGTGTGTACCGTAGGTCCTGTTTACTATGGTCCCCCGTAATAGTTCGTATACAGTAGAAATGCGGAGATAAGTGTTAGGGATCGCATCGAAAATTTCAATCTTCGATATACGATCGTATCCGGCGCGTTTAGCCCTCCATCCCCAGGCATCCCCGTGTTTTTTATGCTGATATAGAAATGCTTCCGACATTAGACGTTAGACGTTAGACCCTCTCAGGCTGCCGCCAGTTCTGATCCTGTACGCAGATGCAATGGCAAAACGGTGGAAAACACACTCATATCATGTGTGCTTTATACCAGTAGGCGAGGAGAAGAGAGTCGTATGCGTAGAGAGAGGGGTGCGTAAGGGTGCGTCAGTCCTTTCCACGAGTTACCGCCCTCTCTGGTTCGGGAACGATTTGTATCCCTTTGGCGCTCTTCATTGCGGGGGGCCATGGTAAATAGGACCAAATATTGTAGGTAAAAATAAATAAATATATAGGTTTTTGTGTGTTATGTTGGTCCTATTTACTATGGGCCCCCGCAATAGAGGGGAAACGTGTCGAAACAAAAGGACGATTGCAGCATACTGTAAACCACACGAAGTAGCTTTGGGCTGCTGGGGTAGGAGGTGTACCCGAAGTAAAGTGCGAGGAGTTGACGCCTCGGACATATCACGACCTAGATCATCTAGATCATCTAGATCATCTAGATCATCTACAGAAGGTCCTGTATCTGCCGTCATGATATATTGTGCAGGGTCTGTATGTATTAGAATGCAGATCCAACCCAGGAAATAGGTGTGCTAGATCGTGCAGATCGTACGGCTCCCACTCGGTGACATGGGCTATAGATCATACAGATCTTCCCTGAAAGATCTAGATCATCACATGGGTGGGGATAGATGATTGATGATTGATGATCTGCCTGACGTGTGAGGGAGTTGTACGACACACGCCCGCAGCGTAATGACGCTCGTACTTGCTGGTCACTCATACTAATAATAGACGCTTCATTGTGACAACAATCGTCGTTGTTTTGGTGGACAGGGTTTGTTTTTCCAGGGCTTTTCACCTGTCATGATCCGGCCCGCGGGTCGGATCAAGATGGTTTCAAAAACTCATGGGTCGGGTTGGGTCGGGTCAGAAGGTGTTCGAAATCTCACGGGTCGTCGGACCAGGAGGCTTTCAAATATCACGGGTCCAGTTCAGGGCTTTTTACCGGTCATGATCCGGCCCGCGGGTCGGGTCAGGATGGTTTCAAAAACTCATGGGTCGGGTTGGGTCTGGTCGGAAGGTGTTCGAAATCTCACGGGTCGTCGGACCAGGAGGTTTTAAAATCTCACGGGTCCAGTCGGATCACCCTGACCCGTTCCGACCCGCGAGAAGGGATCCGACCCGTGAAAATCGCCGGTTAATTCGAGGCCGCCCGTATAGTCTATTCCAATAGGGCTGGCACTGGTACAGTACGATATATCATACCAGGTACGTCCAGTAGCTTACTACAGGTATTGTAGTATCTATCTACTGATTGAGCCTGCCCGTAGGTTATCAATAGGTTCGATATTTCGCGTACATACGTCCAAGAAACACGCCATGTTTCAGAACGTGCGCCCCAAGACACACGCCATGTTTCACAATGGAAACCCGTACGAATGGGTTCCGGGAGGAGAAAGGAGAGCTCGCTTCGGTCGAACCCAGTAGACGGATGCAGCCCAGTATACTGATCGCTGAGAAAGTGTAGTATCTGCTGCTTGAAGCTGCCAGTGCGCAGCCCTGCCATTCCACGATACCCTGCGGCGGGTCTTTGGGTAGCTTACGGGTAGAAACTACCAGGTAAACAACAGCCCTGCAAACGTATTTCCTGCAGTGGGGCTTTGGGTTGCCTACGAGCAGTAAGGGCCAGGTAAACAGCAGCCCAGGACCATAGTAAATAGGACCAAATATTCCTATTTTAGTAAAAATAGGGAAATATGTAGTTTTTTATGTGTTCTGTAGGTGTAGACTATTTGCTATGGTCCCCCGTAATACAAATGTCATGAACCGGAAATGAATTACGTTGCCACGTTGTAGATTTGTATACGCGTAGGGCTGTAGTGGAAGGTGTAGCGCTGACCGTCTTGCGGGCAAGCGGTTTCTGTTAGAATACCGAGGACTTATGGTCTGTGGAGTTGGAATTATTTGATTGCTGTAATTGCAATGGATCGACGTGCTATCCCTTAACCCTCACTTCTGTATGCTACGTGCCCTGTTCTTGCCCAAACTTCCCGACCACGTGTTTTTTTATTATGCAGATAATTGAAGCCATAGGAGTAAAAAAGGGATCTCACGCAACTAGGAAAGGCGCAATAAGGAAAGGGTCCCCCGAGTATATAGAAAAAGGAAAGGCCCGCTGTAATAAGGCGATACGTGATTAGGAGCAGGTCGTGGTTAGAGAAAAAGTAGGGTCTCGTTGTCACCAGGAAGGCGTTTCAAGATGTCGATGGCCGATCAAGACGATGCCACCGCGGCGGTGGTGGAAGGCCTCAAGCGCCTTTACCACACCAAGCTCAAGCCGCTGGAGCAAACGTACATGTTCGGCTGGTTCCACTCCCCGCCCCTCACGGACAGCGAGTTTGAGAGCAAACCCCAGGTGCTCATGTGCGGGCAGTACTCCACGGGGAAAACGTCGGTGAGCCCGTGTTTTGTTTTGTTCTGTTTCGTTCATGTATTCCATTGTTTTGTCTTTTGTCTTTTTTTTTCATTGTTTTCACTTTTTTTTTCTTCTTTTTTTTCCTTTTTTTTTTCCTTTTCTTCTTTCCTTTTCCTTTTCCTTTTCAATATTTTGTGCGTGAGCTACGCCTATTTTCGGCAAGCACGCCTTCCTCCATGGAACACGCGTGTTTTCTCCCATCCGTACGGTAGGTGGTAGCCGGCCGCGAAAGCATGTACCTAACCCTAACCCTATAGTCTACCCCTATAACCCTTGCGGTCTACCTCCTTCCTCTATCAATCACAATGCCGTACTGGTCGCTGGCGATAACTTCCAAACGTTCTAACAACAATAACAGCAGTATCAACAACGCCAACCACAACACCAATACCAACATCATCATCGTCATTCCATTTTATGTATGCACATGTCGTAACGCCACTTTTTTTACCCCGCCTCCCCAGGTCGTTGAAAACCCAGCGTGCTCCGTCCCGGCATTGTAGGGATGCAGGGGTGCATGGTCTTACAGACTACGGCCTGCATGCAGACTACACCCCCCGCCCCCCCTTACCCCCACCCGCCTCCACCCCCTCCCTTCTCTTTGCAACACCGCAATGGTAAACAAAACAGTGTGTTCGATATCTCCTCAGCCGAGGCTTTCCGGGCATGCCTGTGTTTTTCGCCGCGGCTTATTTTGCTTTTGCCACCCCCCCCTTCCCCCCCATATAGGGATGTTAAGGTATATGGTCCTACGAACTACGGCGATGTGTGTGTGTTTGTGTGTGTGTGTGTGTTCTTCACATGAATCCGTTATTTCTACCCGTCGACATCCAGATGTACGACATGATGATGACGGGGGGGGGAGGGGTGGGGGGGGGGGGGGGAGGGGGGGGGGGGGGGGGGGGGGGGGGGGGGGGGGGGGGGGGGGGGGGGGGGGGGGG
>JBBMKB010054782.1:0-15823 GCA_037833945.1 Alaria marginata | reverse complement strand
GGCAACGAAGGCTAGGGGGGGGGGGAGGGGGGGGGGAAGGGGGGCGTGGGGGCTTTTTCTTTGTGGGTGTTGCCGGTTTGGAATTAGGCATTTCTAGCTCTTTGATCCCCCCCTCCCAAGCACACAGTTTTTTCCGTGGTTGTGTGTCAAATGTACCAAGTAGGGGAGGGACATGTGCGGCGCGTTGTTCCTGTTGCAAGGCGTGTGGCGTACGGAAGAGGCATGGGTGCGGCCGAGGACACTCGCCAAACAACAAGTTAATTCGAAACGTCACGAATGATTTGGGCGTTGTCGGTCAAAAGCGTGCACATTTCTATCTTGCATCATGAATTGATCCTCCATCTTAAGAGGAATGATCGACTGTTTGTTGTTGGTGGTGCGATCATAGGTCGCGACGTGTGCGTCCTTTAAATCTGTTGTACTGTAGGTGGTGGTTCGATAATTGCTGGGTGTGTGCGCCCCGTTGCTCGCACCGTGCCAAGCAGAGGAAATACGAATATCGTTGCTTGCTCGAGCCGTAGCTACTCCTCGAGCGAAGTGAGACGGCATGCTACATTCGATAGTTCAATTTCTAAACACCATGGATTGTTGCTTGCTCGAGCCGTAGCTACTCCTCGAGCGAAGTGAGACAGCACGCTACATTTGATAGTTTAATTTCTAAACCGGGCATCGTTGTAACAATAGAGAGTCTTACTCTTGCGTCTGGCGTTGTGTTACCAGTTATTTGCCCAATGGCCAGCAGCGTATCGATTGTCGATTATGTATTTGCTTGTACGGTAGTAGCAGTAAAGTAGTGGTACGTGGAAAGGGCTTCGTACGACTTATGAAATATATGATCCAAGAGTGATTGGTCGAATTCCTCGGTACTCTCACCCCGTGTTTGTTGAAGTTTGTTGCGTGCTTTGCAAACAGTTATTATTTGTGGCGGCTTAGCTCCACCAAATGGACACGGGATCGATTATTCACCGCAACTATCAAAATGGAACACAAGCTATTTGTAATGTATTGAGTGTAGGCAGCTCACGAGGCGCGGTCTTCACATGTTCCAAGTTTCAAAACTAAAAGAACGGTCGCAGCATTTCGAACGCAAAAAAGTCGGTGACACTTGACGAAAAAACTTCACGTCTGCCCACGAAGCAGGTGTTTTTTTCGCGCTGAAGATCGTCAGTCATCAGTCAGTCAATTAAATGCATGTTCTCTGTGGGCGCAAAAACGATGCTCTCTGAGAGACTGATTGTCTCCGGTACACACCGCTGAGTGTACCTTTCTGAGAGATTGATTGTCGCCTGCACACTGCCTTTTATTTACTTATTTTACATTTTTTTTTCATCTCTTGATCAGACGACAATCTCGAGGCACTACTGTTCGTGCTGGTGGGAATGGCCTGTTCCATTCTGGGATTTGCGTGTGTACGACTTTTCCTGGCTTGTCTTCGGTGTGCCTTGTAACATCGTCGTTTTTGCTACAACAGACCAGGTACCTGTTACCAAAGCAGCAACAGACAAGGTACTTGGTGCCAAGTACCCCGAGGAGACCAGGTACCTGGTACCAAGCAGCTGGAGGAGACCAGGTACCTGGTACCAAGCACCTCGAGGTTAGTAACCCCGTCACGAAGAAGCGCACTCACGTTTGGAGGATAAAATACTCGTAAACAGCGCGGTAATTTTCGCAGTAGTACGTCGTATGTGAAAGGTATAAGGGTTGAGGTTTTCCCCCGCCAAGAGAAGGCCCGTGCTACCATATACATTCATACGACGAGACACGCCTCCACCAGAAAATCTAATCACCTGCTTTGACCACGCATGTTTGCGATTGATCATAATTTGATTTATTGAAGATTTTGATTTTGATTGATAAGTTTCCTCGACGACTCTTCAAATTATTTTGCTCGTCTGGAAAAGTGACGGCAATGCTACGACTTCACATCACACGGATCACGCTTCCTTAATCCTTAATATTTCGACGACAAAGCCGTGCCAAGCACTGGCCAGTATATAGCCCTGGCCAGTCCAGGCACTGACAACACCTCCCCCAAACCCAAACAAAAAAACACAGCACGGATTATGCGAACAACCCCAGCCGCTGCTGCCCCGTCAAAAAGACAGAAAACCGTCATTAAAGACAGAAAACCGTCATAAAAGACAGAAAACCGCCAGGAAGACGGAAAACTGTCAGCAAATGACGGAAAGCCATTAAAACGGCGGGAAAAGACAAAAACGAGCCGCCGAAACGCAACATACCATGCCATGTCACCCTGTGCTACCCTGGTTGTACTGCCCATGCCCCCTTTGCCCACCTCCACCCCATGCAAAGACGGCAACAAAAAGCACAACAAATATCTACCCCGGCGCCGTCATCTTGCCCCCCTACCCCCCCAGGCCGGCTGCTGCGTCAATCGCGCGCCGCCACAAAAACAAAAGGCCAGGCGAAAGCTGCGCGGCAGGCTCAGAGCTTGTCGACATCGAGCTTGAACATGGACTTGAGGAACTTGAGCATCATCTTCTTCTCTTCCGGCCCGTCGGGCTGGCGGAGCGCCGTCATAGGCCCGTGCAGCATTTTGTTGACGATGCCCTTGGATAGCTTTTCTACCACCTCGAGCTCCTTCTTGGACAGGTTCGTCAGCTTGTTGCCGGCCTGGTCGCGGATAGTAGAGGGACACGAGAATACCGTAAAGGAACAGCAACAAAGCGGGAACGGGTTTAGCATTGCAAACAATATATATCCCAATCTACTGTAAGGAAATTTGTTCCCAAAAACGTGGGGTGCAGTGGTAAAAGAGTAAAAATCAATGCCGAAAACAACTGCAACATCAGCCGTCGACCAACGTCAACAAATACTGCCACGGTGGACCATATGATAGTAGTCAGAACCCACAATACACACAACAACCAAAACATTCCTCTGTTTTTAGTAAAGAAAGGTTCACTAAAAATATGTTGTCCTGATCACTACCGGTACATTCCACCGTATTAGTAGAGATGGTGGAGGTCTTTCAGCCGCTTGCTCGCAACCCAAAAAATTGCCAACTTACAGCTAGCAACTCCCCAGGATGCTCGGTGGCCAAATCGTTCGCGATGCAAAGCGATGGCGTCCGGCGGGAATGCGGGGCGGCCAAACACAAACCAGTAACGGCTAACCAAACTCACGACGCCACCAACGAATCTCAAAACTCCAGCATCGGGGTGTAACTGATCCATCCGGTGGGTAACGACCGCGCAAGGAAACCGGCGATAAAAATATTGAAAGACGACTCTTGGGTCGAGAAAAATCTCAAAACGACTCGTGCTTCAACAGCAGCGACCATTCGCAGTAGGCGCTTACGACTTCGTCCAACTTCGACAGAGCGGTATCATATAATAGATACAGTAGTTGACACCCTTAACTCCTCATTACATCTTAGCCGGTCGGAAACAGCGAAAAGGCTTCAAATTTAAAGTAGAGCATATTTCAACCATTTTGTCGAAGTTGGGCCGAGTCGTAAGCAGTTATTTCTCACTCTTGGGAGCTGAGATAAACCTCAAGCCAGGCCAGTAGAGCTTACACACATTTGTGTTTGAAACTAAAAGGAAGCTTCAGCTGTGAGATCGAGAATTTTGTCGAAACTAAACTTTGCAAGCTGCGTGTAACACTTCGATCGCCGATCGCGCTGTGCTATATTATGATAAATTAAAAAAAACACTACAGCCGTGAGACCGAGGATTTCGTCGAAACTCATTTTTGCAAGCTGTGTGTGATACGGTGTTACGGGGTGTGTGTATGTATCATATGTAACCACATACCACACACTCAATTACAACCCATTCGCGGCTTAGGTGCTCGTGTTTCGGGGTATTTCATTGGTCGACACACGCACACACGCGCGTTTACACCCTGCTCCCACTTGGGACCCTGATACCACCCAGACCTTCTAACCCGGACCAGAGCCCTCGAAACTGACGCTGTAAATCGGGCACTTGAGCTAATGTTCTGTAACCTCCTTAGCAGAAGCGTCGACGCTGTAATTGTCTATTTTGTAGTCACCTCTTCCGTCTCAAGCGCCAAAAAGGAATACCAGCTATTCACTAAAAACAAGCGCCAAAAAGGAATACCAGGTATTTACTAAAAACAACTATTACGGGGGACCATAGTAAATAGGATCTACGGTACACACAAAAACCTATATGTTTCTCATTTTTACTAACATTATTTGGTCCTATTTACGATGATCCCCCGTAATAGAGCATTTTCCTTCAAGTTACATCCCTGACCACGACCCCAAAATCCTCTGCAAGATCGCAAAAAAACGTCGACACAAAACCTAAACTCTCGACCTTTCGCGTCTCCTTCCCTCACGACCGTGATACCCTTCCGCAATAATGCCAAAACGTTTCTATAAAACCCACCTTTCGCATCTCCTGCGAGCGCATGTCCTCGAACTTCTCCTGCATCTTCGAGATCGCGGGAGTTGCGGTCAAAGACTGTTGCCAGCCGCTGAACTTGGTGTGCTCCTCGGCCAAAATGTCCTCCGCCTCGAGCATCTCGCGTCGCCGCAACGCCGTATTTCTCGCCACCACCATCTTAAGGTCATCCACATCGTACGCGAAAACGCCTGGTACGTCTGAGCAATCCGCCTCCACGTTTCGCGGCACCGAAATATCGACAAACACTACAGGCCGGTCTTTCCCTGTTCCCAACCTCTCCAACTGGTCCTTCGACACGATGCAACCGGTAGCGCTCGTCGACGTAAAGACAATATCCGATTCACCGATGGCGCGCTCTAGCTCGGTAGGGTCCTCCGCCCCCAACCGAACATCCATGTGCATGTCTGGGAACTCCTCTATCAGCTCCGTGCACTTTGGCATGGACCTGTTAACGAGGATAACTTTCTTTATGCCCAAGGAGCCGAGGTGCACGAGAAGCAGTCGGGTCATTTTTCCGGCTCCAATGATGGCGACGGTACAATCCATCAAGGGTTTGTTCAGGTCTTTTCCAGCACGCATGTTGCTGAACTCGACCGCTGCTGAAGAAATTGAAACCGCGCCTGAAGCAGAACGAACAAGCAGGGTAAGGGTAGGGTAGGCAGGGTAAGGAAGAGGTACAGGGCAGTGCAGGGTGTTGAGAGGGTAGGGTATTGAAGGGATAGGTTGGTTAGGGTAGGGAAGGGGTAGATTAGGTAGGGTGGGGAAGGGGTATCATAGGGTAGGGAAGGGGTAAAGGTACTGGGTATCACAGAGAAAACGTACTACCTGGGGAGATACGAGCGTCACTATTAATAGCACATAGAGATACGCGGTCAAGACTTACGCTCGTTGAGAAGGACTACAAATATCGATTACAACTACCGGCCAACCCTGGTACAGCTACGGCTAGTCCCTTCCGCAAGAATGCAACATGTCGTCGAGGATATATTATACGAAGAACAAAGTGGTTCGCCCCGGAATTGAGGCATGGGATCTGAAGGGGAAAACAAATGCTTTACTACTGTAGCTGTGAATTTCGGTCTGGAATCGAAGGGTCCATTGTCGTGGGTTCCAAGGTCGTTAATTCCCTACTGGAGTGGGTTGCGTAAGAGAACGATTAGGGCCTACGGATAGCAAACCAACTCGGTGCGCAAAGCGGTTGTTGGGACCTGCCTGCCGCCGAGTACGGGCCCGTTAGCTGCGGAAGACGAAGCTTGCTTGACACGCATAAACACAGAAAGAGCAAGCACACCGAGCACTCCCTGCCGCGGGCTCGGCAGCCATGGAGCACACGCCGTGTTCTAGAACGATTCGTTTGGCCGACAAAAATCGTTGAAAAGAGCAGCCGCCATCAGCAAGATCAATACACGGTTGCACATTACTTAAACCTCGGAGCGAACGCTTTGAACAATCAGGGTGCCTAACAACGTCGGCGGCAACATGACGGCCGTTACGCTTGGTGCACAACAAAAAGGAAACCAACACTCAAGAGAACATATGTCACTTATCAAGCAACTCGATTGCTTCTGTCTTGACTCGAGTCAGATCGCAAGGGCAGGCAACTCTGCTGTTTCTGTCCTGACCTCGTCAGAGCGCAAGCGCAAAAACAGACTCGACCGCACAAACCCGTGAACACACTTTCACACTTTCACCTCACCCGTCTACCTTCAAACTGGATAGCCGACGTACCCGCAAACTCCAACCATCGCCATCAAATGGGCAACCCTGTTCGGCAACGGTGGAAGTTTTATTGTACAACAGCATAACCGCATTTGTCCAATCAAATACCTGGTACCCAATTCAACGCGCGTACCGTATCTCCTTCCCTCCCCCCCTGTGTCCCTGTCTCTGTTGTCTAGATATGCGTTCTTCAAACACCCGTGCTTTGCATAGACCGCATGTGCCCCACATTTTCCATAAAAAAGCTGACCTCCTGACAAGCAACTCCTACCAACAGAGCTCGTGCTGTGCTCCCGCGAGCACCAACCCCCACAAACCATTGCGCGATCCCTAACAAGTAACCCCAACGCCGTCTGAAGCAACCCTCGTTGGAGTCTCCCTCAACGACCACCCCTCCCATGTCCACAATTTGTACCCGCGGCTTACCCTTGCTGATGCTGGTCTCCGACCTAGCCCGCTTTCCAGCCGACACCGCCGTGTTCAACAGTCGCGCCACCACCTTCCCCGCCGATCCCTCTTCCTCCGTCCCGCGCAAGTAGCACTGCCGGACCTGATAAAAAGTACAAAGTTATCGGGTGCGATCGTGCGATCGAGGAGACGTGGGGAAGTGGGGAGGGACGAGTGAGACTAGAAGCGAGGAGAGAGGTTTGAGATCAGACGTGAGGACGGAGGGAGAGAGGGAGGTGGGAGACTACACGTGAGGAGGGAGGTAGGAGGTGTGTGGGCCTGGACGTGAGGGACGCAGGTGAGAGACTGGAAGTAATCGTAAGGGTAGGAGCGCAATGCCGAAGAGCGCAAAACTCAGCAAGCTATTTTATAGAGGATAGGGGATAGATTCTAGGGCTGCCTCCTCCTTGACGTCGCTACAACTGACACCACGTTTCGGGGACAAGTTTTTGGGAATACTGTAGTTCGGTAAATTTTGCAGTGGTACAAGGGATAACGCCACGGGTGTGATCCGCGCTAGAAAAAGTACGGCCGTGTCCAGTCACACGCCGTCTTCAAACTGTAACCCCCAACCAAAGCCATGTCCAATCACGTGCCGTGTTGATTCTTTAACCCCCAAGCAAGGCCCTATCCAATCACGTGCCATTTCGAAACCGTAACCCCCAAGCAAGCCCTTGTCCAATCACATGCCGACTTGAAACCGCAACCCTCAAGCAAAGCCTTGTCCAATCACGTAACAAGCCTTGCCCAATCACGTAATCGTCTTGAAACTGTGACCCTCTACAAAACGCTTCCTCGTCGGAGGAGTAGGATTCCACAACTGCGGTTGTATCATAGAAACATGAAAGCCAGGCACTACAGCACTACACTCTGTGTCGGTCGCGAGGTTGCCACCGACGGCGTCTGGGGAAACGCGGAGGAAAAGCTTTGTCGCCGGTACGCCGTCCGTTACAATCCAGTCCGCACAAAAATCGCCAACCGCGTACGAGCACGTATGCAGCTTATGCGGCTGCTGCGGTAATCGAACTGCTGCTACTGCTCCATCGGCATGTTCTCCCTAGCCGTACTATGGGACTGGACGTGAGAGACGAGGCAGTATCCAACCTCATCGGCTCTTCCAATTCATAGGCGGAAACACACCGTGACACCATGCTCGTCGGTGTAGAGTAGCTATTAATAGTGTAGTGTAGAGCTCTCCAGGATTGTTCACACGTGTAATATTTAATGTTTCGATTTTTCACACTCAGGAAACCGGCGTTTTAACGTTGCCCTTGGCGGTGCTAAACTTCTTTCCTTGATGCTCGCAGTCAATAAAATAACTCTGAGCTGTCATCTGACTAAAACAAATGCATCCCGCCCAGTCAGCAGGAAGAAAATGACACAGACGAGAAAAAACGCCAACGTAGTAAATATGGAACTCCTGGTTGTTACGAACGGTTTTTAGCTGCTATTCATAACAGAGGACGAACGGCGGTACGTCCAAATTGTTAATGCTCTGTAGTGTCTGCACGTGGACGGGTAAAGGGCTCGAGCTCTATCGGTACCTACACCCGATAGTCAGCGCTATCTCGTACAAGGACCGGATACGAGTACATATGATAACAGGATACTGCTGGATACTATTAATAGTACCAGGTATAGACTATACCGTTAGTATCCAGCAGTACAGAGTGTTACTCTCGGAGTGACTGCTGACCATGACCCCGACCACGTCATGCACCATACCTTCCTCAGTGCACTCGACCCCTGCGGCATTCTGCAAGTGCCCGGTATGCCGGTACGACATTACGACAAGCTGAGTATCACCGACGGAGCGAAAGTAAATGTCCCCAATCACATCAACAGCATCCACTCCAGCCCCAACAATTCCACACGTCACCAGTCCTGAACCACCTCATTCACTATCCACACATCGCACCTGAGACAGGATCTGTCCTTCTCCGACGACGAGCGAGTCCAGCCCCGCGCTGACCTTGAGCAAGTGCCACACCGCATCTTCCAAAGAGAGCATGAAGAGGTTTTGCCTCAGCTCCGCCTGCGAGAGCCCCGAGTGCTCCTGGAGGTAGGTCATCACGTCTCGGATGGCGGCGTGCGAGTCGTGGGAGGCAACGTACACCTCGAATCGGTTGCACGTGGACAGCACCGCGGCCTCGCTGATGTTCGGGTACTCGCAAAGCTAACGCCAAGCAAACCGGACAGACGGCACATAACATTGGCAGCAAAAGGAAGTCCAAGAGTAAGAGGGGAGGTTGCGGGCGAATAATATGGACGTAAATATAAGGACCGATGGGCTACTAATACGGATATCAAACGATCCTTACAGTTCCGTCCACAGTGGCACTGTACACGAGTATGACAGGTGACAGGGCTATAGAAGAGGGGAAGGGGAGCATAAGGGAGCCGAGGCTTCGCGAGTTGCATTCCTATATAGCGGGAGCAAAAGGTTTGCCTACAAACTGATATCATACGAGGGCAGAGCAAACACTGCAAAGGCTGCTCGGACTGCTGCGGTGGGGTGGGAAAAGAGACGGTGGACCAATTCCCTTCATTCCACGTATCAGCGTCAGGCGGCGGAACCACAAACTGAACTTCGAGTCAGAGGCCAGCAGCGTCACGGCCTGATGAAGCACCAGTCCAGTCTATAGCAGCAGTAGAGAAGACTACAAAAATGAATGCCGTGGGCGGACGACAGATGACACTGACTGCTGTATTTTACGTTGAAGTGCATGGGCCGGTATAGGAAGGTTGGGATAAGGAGGTGGAGACCAACGAGCTTTCTCTGGCACGTCTTGCCGTGACCGGTTAGTCGGATAAAGCGCATGCAGCGACTACTGACTGTGGAGATGCTCGTTGTACACCAGCAGTAGCAGCGACCATATTGCCGCCACAGATCAAATCATGTATGATCGGTCAAAAATCACATGTAAAAATGACGGTCCAAATCACCGTCGACTCCTCCCAAAGCAGCTCCAAAAAAAGTAAAACCTACTCGAAGCATGTTGGTCATGACGGTGGTGAACCTCGCCTCTCCTCTTACGGCCTAGGGATTGGTTGCCTCTTGAACCACTACCAAGCAGCCTCTGGTGGGAGAGGAGGAAGGACAGCAGGCTAGCCATCAAGACTACTCGAGGAAAACTCTCGTCAACCAACAACAATCGCGTTTCATTCCCATACTCCCGTCACAAAATGCTTGCTTCCTTTGATTCCTGCTGTCTGAATCAGGTACCGGGTACACTCCCAGCTAGTGAGACGTGACGTGATTACAGCACATCCTGTTGGTTTGGGGTCTTGTATGTTAGAACTGAAGTCTCGCAGAGCAGTGAGGCAATGAGCGGACGCCAAGCTGGTCGGCCATACCTTAGCTGACGCATCGTTCCATTCCAGCTCAGGCACGGCAAGCTTCTCCCTCACGTCCACCCCAGCGTTATGGTGAGACAGCCCAATCACGTGCACCCCAAGCGGGGTAGAGGACGCCGCCATCCTCCGGGCCTTTTTCTCAGCCTTCGTCTCCGTAGACTCGGGTTCGCTCTCGGCAGCCCGCTTGTTGCCCTGCTTCGTCTCGACAGCCGACATTCCCAAGGGAAGGACGTCCACTTTACGCGAGCGGAGCACCCGTGCCGGCCTTGAGACGGAAGCAGCTCCTGCGGCGACCCACCGAGGAGCTGCTGCTCCTGAGGCGGGCATAGAAGAGTCCTCGAAAGAAGGCGCCGCAGCACCCCATGGCCTCGTACTACTAGAGGAGGTGCTCATCGTTGGTCCATGCAGAGCCATCGAGAGCGAGTTAAAGGGCGTCTGGAACGCCGTCTGGAGTCGGGATAGCGGGCATCCTCCCCGAGTCTTGTAAACAACGCCCCCGGAAGCTTCCGAAGCACCGAAGAGAGCAAGGAGCAGCACGACGTGAAGGTACAGCACCTGGACGAATGAGAGGAAAGGCGAAGGCCAGCTCTTCGCTGCAGGCGAAGCCATCTTTCTCGCTCTAGCAAGACGCAAGCACCAAGAGGTTGGGCTAGATCGGGTACCACAGCAAGTAGGTGCTGGTATGGCGTCCGTGAGGGTCGAGCCGTCGAGCCTCCACAGCAGTCCTACCCCTAACTAACACCTATACCAGGAAGTTTCTTGCTGGGCGGCGGTGATGACTTGAACCCGATATCCCTCATTTCGAGGAGGCGTGCATGCTTGACCGGGGTGCGGGGACTGTAACGGCAACAATTTTTTTAACCGCAATCCCCCGAGCAGGTTTCTGGGAATTGAAAGAACAAGGAAGAAGGGAGGAGCGAGGGGCGGAAGCAGCGGGAGGACGGCTTGTTGTGACTCTAAGTATAGTATGTACGTACGGCAGTATGACAGCAAACAACAGGACACGCCAGGGGTCTACGTACATAAGAAGAAGTGCAATAATAGTGATGGCTACAGCTTTGATCCTCGTAAACTCGTGATCACACGTCGTATCATGTGTATGTGCATCATCATGATCATCATGCAGCTCCCGTTCTTTTTTATCGAGTTTTTTGCGTGCGGAGAAACCGCTGGTTGGCGGAGAGTCTCAATCCAGCATGACGCTACGCACGTTACACACTGCTACTTTACTCGTTCCTATGGTACTGACTTGTACTGGTATGATGGTACAGTAGATTCATCACAGCATGCGTTTGCTCTCCAGCTCAACTCGCAGAACAAGCTTTACCCCGGGCACTCTACAGTATTTTATTATAGTAACTGAATAAAAGACAGCCACAGGTGGTCACAGGGCCTCTATACTTACATGCTCATCATACCTTTCTCCCCCCCGGTATCATACGCGTACGAGAACTTGTTTTTATTTTTGGTTCCGACTGCCCAGTCCCGTTTTGTCGCATGGATTTGGGCTCATTGTGGTCGATGGATCGATGGATCGATGATCGAGGTCGATGTCGTTTCCGATTAATTAGTTTATCGACACTCACTCGCGCTCAACGTGTATTGGTCTCGTCCGCCGACGCCCCTCCTCCCCCCTCTCCGATGGGGGGGGCTGCTTGCGTGTGTGGTTATCTGCGATCTATGCCAGCCCTTTGCGCGGCTAAGGAACACGTGTGAAGGCTTTAGTCGCACGTTTTCTTCGGCGATGCTATAGCCCCCCCACCCCCCCCCAAATAAACGAATTCGAAACTGCCATCCATATGCAAGAAAGTACACACACAAGGTGCGAAAGTCTGCCTGACAAGTGATTCTTAGCAGGAAGGATGCAGCTTACCCTTCATGCGACTCGCCGAACACCTCACGGTGCTTCGCGCTTGGTGCACGCGATATCTGCCTGATCGGTGAAAACCCGACATGCTCCGTCCCGGAATTGTAGGGATGCGAGGGTCTATCTATGGTCATACGACTACGGCTATGCATGAAACGAGTACACCCCCCCCGCGCGAGCGCGCGCGCTTCTTCTGGGAACACGGCGATAACTCCGTCCGGTGTTTGGCTCTAATCGAGGCCCTTACGGGGGGTAGGAGAACTACTACAGTACCTCCCTTCTTCATTTTCCGGTCGAGATAGTCCGGGAGGTTTCGTAGCCTCGCAGGTTAGCGAGTTGCGGGAGTGGGTCTGATGAGGCGAATGCAGATTCGCTTCACGTTCTAGCCCGTGGAACCTGATGCCCCCCCCCCCGAACATTCCATGCGTCTGCATGAACGCCTCGTAGGCTAGGGTGCGAACACCAAGACGGTCACCCCGAGGTCTTCCTGTTCCCGGCGTTAGAAGATCCTGTTATTAATGTTCTTGGTTTGATTTTTTTGTTGAAGCTGTTTGCCTCCGCAGTAAGTATCGAATCTAGTCTTAAGAAAATATTACTCGTAGGGAGTATTTTGGATTGTGGGGCTCAGGTTTCCTGCACCCTGCACTACAGTGATTCCAGCGCAAAAAAAGTTTTTTTTTCGAGTTTCGTCCAAACGTCCAGCCACAAGTGTCGTAAGTGTTGTCGCGTACTGTACACCAGTAGACATCTACACCAGGCGCTGTAGTGAGCGTATGTCCCAGTCGTGAATGCTCAGTACACGACGCTCGAACGAAACATCATGCTAAACTTATAAAGTGCCTTACGGTTGCCGCTTCTTAAGAGCAAGCTCGGCCATGCTGCCAGGAACTAAATCTCGCCGCGGCTTCTTATTAACCCGTGTACGATAACTACACCTGCCTTTTAGAGACAAACCATACGGAACTCGTGTGCCATCATGTTTCCAGTGGCAAAGGAGCTAAGGCAGAAAAACACACCCACGGCTGCCCTCAAATTTGGGAGAAAAACGTGCTCGCCGGTATAAGTACACCGGCGACCTTCCGCCTTTTCTCAGTGTATCTCGTGGGCATACTGCAGCTAAGTGCCTCCACTCTTTCTAGAAAATAATACTGCCTGTCTGCCCGAGGCGCCAAAAGCGGCGTGTGCGTACACGTCGGAGAAAACTGGTGCTTGGGTACAGTAAGTACATTGACCTAAAGGACGGAAACTTTGCGGTACTCAGTACGATAGAAGAAGCAATGTTCCTAAGTCGCAGCGTAACAAAAAAACACTACCACAGAAAGGTCCCTCGTATCACCAAAAGAACACGATAAAATAGACTTCGACCGTACCATCAAATACCGCACGTATTTTAGAAGCATAAAAGCACTGTATCATGCGTTTGTCGTCTTTTTGCTGCGGGCCCACGAGCGCCTGTCTCCCGCGCTGACAACCGCGCAAGCACGAGGACCTACGTCCTTGTGGTCGAGATCGATGTGTTCTCTGCTTCTGGTGCACGCTCCAACGGCTGGGCCAAGAGGAGAACGAAGCACCACAACGACAAGCACGTACACATGGGTTTGGGGTGCGCTTCCTCGAGCTAAGACGACCATCATCTCTCCTGCAGCACCCTCCGATCAAGACACACAATTATATATACCAGATCGCACTAGGCCAACAGTTTCCCGTGGGAAAGAAATCGAACTGAATGTGCCGTTGAACTCGGCGAGTAGTGCATATCATGCAACAAAATTTGAACATTCGAACACGACCGTCATTGAAGCTTTGGTGACGTTAGCTGACTTCACCTTCACTAGAGCTACGTACTGAGTAAAGTAGCAGTGCCGTACACCCAAAGTGACACATCAACACAAAAATACCATCAAAAGGCACAACAACGACAACAACAACAACTCCCGAACCAAACAAGTCACAAACCAAAAGAAACAGGCAACACCAACAACACCAACAACAGCGACAACAAGTCCAAGACTCAGGCATTAGTCATAAGGGGACTCGACACGGCTATACATTCGCTATGATAGCTGTATCTTCTGTAGTACGGTACAGCAAGGAACATCTCGAGCATCAAGGCTACGCTGCCCATTCCCTGCCCGCTATGTGCGCCTGTACGGGAGACAAGGGTTTCCCTTAAAAGCGGCTGATGTCTCGCCCAAAAGCCCATGCCTTGAACCAATGCATGGGAATCAAAGCCTTGTTGGCGATGCTGAACAGTGCATTAGGAGAGATATTGGCGGGGGGGAGGGGGGGGGGTCGGGGCAGGTTCTCAGTTACAAGATTGTTGGAACCGTTTCATGCGAAACGGAACATACGATGGAGATCTTCCAGACTAGTCATATAATTGTTCTGGAAGGAGAAGCCTAGAAGAAGGATACTCCATGCGGAATATTAGGCGGGATAATATGATAATTGCGTGGCATCTAGATTTGCACGTAGACGTTGAAGCTACGAGTCTCGAAGAGAGACACTCGTACGAGTCTAGAAGAGGGGCACATGGAGAGGGCTCGCACAGAGTACACGACGAGCTCTACCCATGCCACTCCTCATCTACACGGGAGACTTGCCAATCAAGAGGAAGCAAGCAGTGTTAGTAGAGCAATAATACAACAACACAAAAACATCATCTTCTTGTGAGACGTGACCCGCATCAGCGTGAGAGTATCACTACTGACTGTGAGGGAGGAGCACACGTCGTCCATCATCATTGATTGATTGGACAAACATCATCGGCATTATCAATACGCTATAGCGATCGATATCGAGGATCGCCGAAGAGAAGCTACGGTTCGAGGATCGAGAAGGGATCAGCTAAAAAGTTAGGTTCAAGGATCGAGAAACCAGCTACAAGGAGGACAGGGACATAGAAGCTCCAACAACAGCATGCCGTCGACTACAACAGCAGAGCTGACCGAGATGACGACGAATTTCACACAGCAGATAGCAGAGGCCGTCTCAAGATCTTCGATAGCCGCCGCAGATACTACTGCAGCAACAGCCAAAGCTACGGCGGAGGCGGTAGCAACAGCAACGGCAACAGCATCATCAACGTCTACAATGACAGCTTCACGTGGGAGTTCGACTTCTGCGCTGAAGGTGGAGCTCAAGAAATTTTCAGGAAAAAGAGAAGAGTGGCGCACCTGGTCCATGGTTCATCGTGCACACGCACGACCATTGGGCTGCGATCGAGCATTCGACGCACCCAAGGAGGAAGAAATCAAGATTGGCAACCCGGACTTCACTGGTGAGGACATCAATCCACAACGACTACGCGAGGCTGAGGTGGCGTGGAGGTCGCTGACAACGACTTGCCAAGATACCGCATTCGAGATCGTGGAACGTGCCGAATCACCCAGCGAGGTCTGGCGGGGTTTGAAAAAATATTTTGAACCAGATACTACGAGCGAGAAGCGGAGGTTACACCGCATTTTCAACACGACGGCGATGGGTCCTGGTGAGAGTCCGGAGAGTTTCGTGCTGAGGGTTGACCGTGTGACGAAACAGCTGGAGAGACTGGCCGTGACCGTGACTGTTGATGAAGTTAACATCACGATCATCAGCGGCCTATCACAGCAGTACGAAACCGAGCGCCAAATGCTCGACAGCGACGAAAATCCTACGCGTGAAAGAATCATGAGAGTACTATCACAGCGTTTCGAGAGATTGCAATCGCAGAAAGAGAGTTCAGGTGCCGTTGCGCTGGCGGCATCGACGGACAAGGCAGACAACAGAAGGATCTGCCAGATATGCAGCGAGCCTGGGCATACAGCTCCAGACTGCTGGAAGCTTAAGACGCCGTCAACAGAGGGCTGTGCAAAATGCGGAATGAAGAACCACAAATGAAAGGACTGCCGGAAGGGGCAGCAGAAAGGCATCAACGGCAGAAATAAATTCGCAGGCGAGTGCTACGTGTGTGGTATAGTTGGACACCGTGCAGCACAATGCCATGACAAGAAAGACGAAGGGTCTGCCGGCAGCGGTGGATCGAAACCGAGTG
>JBBMKB010054671.1:0-11017 GCA_037833945.1 Alaria marginata | reverse complement strand
GGGGGAGAGTGTTTACGGCTTACCCTGGGCTGGGTAGTCGATCGGTCTTTTACCCCGTTGGTTCAGCAAGTAACGCCTTCACAGTAGGTATCCTGTACCGTCGACTACATTGTCTTGCGGTTTACATTCCGTAAGAGCTGTTTGATTTTGTCTGCTTAAAAACGGGTTATACAGTTTCCGTGCACAAACTGATTAAGTGCTGAATGTCATAGAAAAAACGCCCGGTTGACCGTGGTACTAGCTATCACTCGAGGATGAGGGTGGTAGCCAACCTGCATCCTTCACGAGCACATACATATGTCGTTACACGCGCGACCGAAGTATGTATGTATCATACACAGCTTGCACACATAATAGTTTGTTCACAATCCTCGATCTCACAGCTGACGATACTTTTCTTGTTCGGTAAACGTCCACTGTACTGATTATTGACTACCTGCTCAGGACAGATAATTCAACAACTCTCCAGCTACGCATGCTTATGATTGTTTCGAAGTCTCCCTGTTGGGTATTGAAGATGCTTCGCTATTGTCACTTGCTATGCAGATCGCTTTGCATTCTCTAGTTTTGGTGCTGCGCTCCTTTGTCTGATATTTCAGGCTTTCATCGTAATTCCTGAAAGAAAGCCACTATCTAACCCATGCCTATATAAAACACAATGCCGCATATATCACGTATCGCCGTGTATCACGTAATATTATCTGCACTATTTATATGGGACGTGTTCTACGATATGGGTAGCACTGTTTTGCGTTTTTGTGTTCTGGATGACGGGGCTCCTTAACGCAAAATCGTCGGAATGTCGTTCATTTTTTGCAATTTTTTTATGGGTATAGATGGGCCGCCGGTTTGTTTACCGGGTTGCCTTTTCAGTTTGCTCAAACTCAGTTTTTCGACGAGGTATAGAGCTCCTCAATAAGGGGGTTCAGAAAAAATATGCTACACCTCCATCGTAGAACAATGTGGCATTGCAACTTCTTTATTTTTCCTGCTATTTATTATCTCCGAACTTTTTATTTCTCTTTTCTCCCTTCCGTGTCGTATAACTCATATCCGAGGTCTCAAAGAAGGTTCTTCACCCCCCTCCCAACTACGGTACGTTCCTTAACGTTTATCGCGAAAATAGTTCAGCATCTTACTTCCCTCAAACACCTGCACTTCGAATTTTGATTATACACGCGCTACGAGGCGCTATCCGCCAACGAGTTTTAGCTCAACATATGGAACCACCTGGCGGGGACTGAACCCCTTACCTCGACCTGAGCAGCTATAGAGGGTAGCCGCTACACCACAGGGGTTGTCCGGCAAATAATGCGGCGTGTGTGTTCTTCTCATTCAACCGACAGTTCCACCCGTCAAATATACCTCCAGCGCAATCAGTCAGTATCCGTGGCAAAGTTGCCATTCCTCATATTTCATAGAAATGTCATCTCTCCCTCTGTGTTCACGACTGACTGCAAAAAGGAGACACATACACATTGGACGCGGGGTACGATAGAGGTGGCACTTTTCGGCCGTGATATTTTCTAAATGACGGGCATCCATAACCCAAAATCGCCGGGACTCCATTCTTGTTTGTTTCGGAACCTGTTTTGTTGTTCACACCGTCGCCACGCACGCGATTGTTCGCAGGGTACCGCTTCTTCTTTGTCTCCGTAAATCATGTTTTTTGGGGCGGGTATAGAGCTCCTCAAGTTGAGAGGGGTCGCTAAGAAACACATTGGTGTGCACCTCTACCTTAGCATGTGTCATTCATCGAAAAATTAACAAAAGCAAGGTGATTTCGTCGTTCAATGCAGAGGAGGGGTGCTAAGATAGAGGTAGCACTTTCTGGCTTTTTTGTTTCTGAAGGACAGGGCTCCTTAACCCAAAATCGTTGGAAACTCCTTGTTTTTCAGTCCGATTTTTTTGTGTACCTGGTTTTGTCCATCGGGTTGCACTTACTTGCTGTTTT
This sequence comes from Alaria marginata, assembly GCA_037833945.1. Lineage (NCBI taxonomy): Eukaryota > Phaeophyceae > Laminariales > Alariaceae > Alaria > Alaria marginata. The sequence continues at coordinate 9,063 of JBBMKB010054671.1, read as the reverse complement.
CTCAAAATCAGTTGGTGGGTGAGGTTTAGAGCGCCATGAAGTGAGGATCGCCAGAAAAATATGGACGCACCTCTATCGTAGCATGTGTCAGAGCGTGACGCACACCGAAGATGAGTGCAAGATCACCGACCGGTCTAACGACGGCATATCAGCTGTAAAACAGAAACCACTCTGCAGGTGTCTGCAATTTAGTGAAGCGAGTAATGTCACCAAAAACAAAGTCATCGTTTGAAAGAAATACGAGTATTATAGTACACAGGAGGAGTAGCATACCATCTCGTATGCAGTACCGGCCCGATAATAAGAAAGCTCCTTTTTTTAAGAAAGTCAGCCTGAGATTTTCAAAGAATCAAGAAAGTGCGCAGCCTCGACGGCGAGTGCCACACTAAATCCTATACATTACATAAGAAAGTGTCATGCTTGACTTTCAACCCAACATAACAAAGTCAGCCTGAGCCCGATTTCCTGTTTCTTATGATCGGGCCGGTACTGTATAGAAGAACGTAAAAAGGGTTTTGGGCCAATTGCATGGATTCGTCGTGACGTTCATCTATCTATTAATATTAATAGTGCTTGGACTCAGACTATAGACTTTAGTACCTATTGTTAACTCGAATCGCAACAGGCGCGCCTGCTTTGGATCGTTGCCCTATACTACCGAAAACCTGCAACAATACACAGGTGGCCGTCTACATCTTGGTTGCGGCGCGTTGTCGCTAACACTTAACCTCAGTACATTGGGCCGACGTTCCCAAAGTACCGCAACGTGCGAGGCACGTTGTAGTTTATGGACAACCTCAAATCTTGGTAGGTCTATTAGGTTGTCCAAACTGCCAACGCAACCAACGCAAACGGCCAACTGTGTAGCTATCGGAAAACAAACTGGCCCAGAGACTGGGTTTCCCATACGCGACAGGACGTGTTATCTACAGTTAGTTACATAACGGCTCCCGAGTTTCTTACATTCTATTTAAACATAACCTACCTGCCTTTCTTATGCCTTTCCTATATATGACATACCAGGTTATCGGTTTCTCAGTTTTAATAGGTACATACAGTACCTACAGTACGTGACGGCAGTTAACCCCTTTAGAACCTCGAACCCCGTCCCTATACTATTATCAAGTAAATGTGTCCCCAAAACGGGTTTCCAGTTGTAAAAGGGTTAATAATCGCCTACTTTGGCTGGGGCTCGCAGCTTATTCTGATGCCAACGTTGAGCACAGGCTTCTGTTGTAAAGGATTTGGAGTGACGTCCCTGCCGAGCACACGAATGCTTAGTTACCTGTAAATTCTTTTAGAACATAAAACTTCTCCTGGCATTATTAACTGCTCAATTCGTAACAATTAGTCGTCGCGTACTGTATAATGCGTACTCATAAACGGGCTATATAGTTTCCGTGCACCGATTGATTAACGACAAATCGTCAACGTATCATACTGTTGACCCTGGAACTCGCTAGTACTAAGGGGAGTCGCTGACATTTACCCTTCATGAGGACATATACACGCGATCGATGTATCACATACAGCTTGCGAAGTGAGTTTCGACAAAATCCTCGATCTCACAGCTGGAGTGTTTTTATATATTTTTTATAATAATGCGTTCCGTTACCGGTATATACCAGGGAGCTACTTCGTTACCACGTGTTATTCTTTTGCCATTGTTCTTTTGGCAAATTGCATCATATCGGTGGCTTCCATGCAACAGCAGGCCCCACAGATCAAAGATGTCAGAAGACGGCACTTTCACCCCTTGACGGACGGTAATTTTCCAATAATTTGCCTTGACTGACGTCTCATTACAAGGTTTTAGTGTGGAACGTCCGGTTTTACACCCTTGACCGCTGTAAGTTTCCCCTTGACTGACCGTCTCCTGACATCTTTGCCCCAGATTGTTATCCCGTTCACGATGGGGCGGCGGCAGTCGAAACGTCGAATACCTCATTGAACGTACCAGGTATGATATACCAGCAGGTACGATACGTATATATGATATAATGTCGTACACCGGCGCTCGAACTTAATAAGCAGTACTGAGTGCTGTATAGGAACAATACCATATACCTGGTATTTTTTAATTTTTTATAATATAAATGCCAATGTACATACATATCATAATATATACCTGGTACCTGGTATGTACGTTTGATGTATTATATGATACGCCTACTCTTACAGACATTTCGTTATATGTATAGACATTTCGTATATGATATATAGACATTTCGTATATAGTACACCCGGTGCTGCTGTAGTACAATCAAAGATGTCGGGAGACATGTCAAGCAAGGCAAAACATGCGCTGTCAAGGGTGTAGGACCGAAGTGTTCCACACTAAAACCTAGTAGTTTGGTGTCAAGTCACGGCATGTCAAGTCAAACCTGCTGTCTGTCAAGGGTTGAAAGTCCTGTCTCCCGACATCTTTGAGTACAATAGCGGGTATTAAATACCTGGTAGTGCATGATGCAAGTACTGGTGATGAAATAGTCTACACCGACCGGTAGCATGTGATCATCTTGTTACTACACTACGTTTGGACAGTCTCCTCTCGTCATAAAAGGCTACAATACCGGTATGTCTTTTATGCTGTTGTTGTAGCCTTTTCGTTCTTCCCGGTTAGTCTAATGAGATAGTACTGAAAAGCAAGATAACAGCAGCAGCAGCAGCAGCAGCACAGCGTTCGAAGCGGAGGATACGGTTCGCTGTTTCGAGTGTGGTTTTTTCCCTGGTACTGTCTGTATTGTACACCAATCGGGAATAGTCACAAACGTGAACAAATCCCGAGCGTGTCCATCATCCAAGAATTCAGGCCTTGTGCAGAATACTTGGTGCCTGCTGATCTGCCGTTCCTACCTGTCAACTGATCTGCAGAGGTTTTGGTGTCATTTACAGACTCCCAATACGCACGTCCATTTCTTTTACTGTGGTACACGACTTGGGGGGCGCAATGCTATGTACACTTCAGTCCACGGCAATGCCTCGGTAGATGGCCGTGGCGCCATTTAAGTGCGGTCATTTTCCCTTGGCACGGCACCTCACCAAGATGGTATCACGACTGTATGTCACTGCTTTTGATCTTCGATGATGGATGCACGATGAAAGTAAGGACAGACCACGTAGTAGATGTTTATCACATGCATGCATGGATAACGTGAACCAAGCGTACGCAAATAATGGGTATATAGTCTTCTGGTGTTCTAGCTCGCAAATTTACTTGCTTCCTCCCTCGTAGTACATTATTCGGTTGATATTGCATGACCAAACCAACTTGCTATCTATGCAATGTGTAGCTCTGTCTCGTAGTTGGCGACAATAGATATACCGTGTCTCTAGGAGGCATCAAGCACGGACACTGGTTGAATTAGATGCAGGTTGGTGGAAATAAGGGTTTTACGTGAAGAGCGCACAACATCCGCACTGCGCACTGTATGCTACCATGTGTAGTCATGTCAAATAGCCACCCGTGGGGCTAAATACATCGAGCTACCCGTTGTACTCTCTGTGCACATACTTCGAGTATATACAATACTTAAATATTTACCAGGTATTCCAGTACGTATGTACGTACGTACGTTCGTACGTACAAAAATCCCAGGTAGAAGACTTCAAAACTAAAGGTAGCAGCGCATTACACGAAAGTGGGCAGGTTGCTGGGCACTTGAAACGTATCAAACCTCTGCCTGCCACGCAACGCATCAAAAGGCAGTGGACTCCGGTCGGTGAGTAAATGATTTGGCTAACAACCTTCTAAAAAGCACGACCCGCCGGACCTATCCCATCGTCTCATCCCACCCTTTACGTCGGTTCCCGATACAGTAAGTTACAATTTTCCCCATGCCCTTTTACATGTATGTATGACAGACACCAAACAAGGAAAAACCAACATACCAGCACGCCCAGAACAAGCAAAAGCAACCACAACTCAACGCGCTCTCAGCAAGCCAACCCCCCCCCAAGCACGTCAAATCCACGCTCTGTGCTCGCCTGAAGGGTGATGTAATTGTGCTGCACCCTGACCGCAGGAGAGTCAGCCTTGATGATGGCGTCCTTCCCTCCGGTAACGAGGATCGGGCTACCTTTTTTTCCGTGCGCCTTGCTGTCCACACGCGTCGAGTAGGTACCATTCGCGAGAGTAACGGTGTCGCCTGCCTTTGCCTTCGCTAGCGCGCCCGAGAGGCTGTACATCTTGACCTTGGTGCTAAACCCCGAGTCTGTTTGCCGGTGTCCGTCGTCCGTAACATGGAAGATGGTGGTTTCGCCGACAACGACCTTGGCCTGGAAAGTCACGAGCAGTATCGCTGGCAGCAGCTGCTGCCAGAAGAAGAGTATCCGCAGCATGCTGGCTTAACTTTTCCGACCCTCGCCCCCCACGCCCCCCCCCACGTCCCGTCCCCCCGTCCCCCACTCGATCGAGCTCTTCAGCACTACTGGGTTGGAGAAACCACCGCCGATCGAGCTCTGAAGAGCCCTTTAAGAATGCCGCAGTTCGTGGTTTGACAGCCAGAGGGGATGTCGTGACCCCAAAAACCTCCGCGTTTGGATTGCGGGTCGGTGAACCAAGCAGTCGGTATCGTTGATCGTGGGGTCGCAGACAAGGATGAGTAGGGCCACCGCGCGCTATCTATATATCCTGATGATGTTGCACACGGAAGGGTGGCGCCGGTGGTGGGATATCCCCGTTAATAAGTAACGGCGAGAGCCAGAATACGGAATGACGGGGGTCGATGTCTTTATATTTATTTTTGAGTTTCAAAAATATGAAAACATACGTTTGGTCCCTCCGGCTGTGTGGATGGAAGGGCCACAGAAGTTATTGTTTTTGCTGTGTGGGTATTTTTTAACTTCGCACGCTTCGAAGGCACGAAGTTTCTGTCGACTTAGAGGTGAGTAGGAATTTCGCTGCACAAGAAACAGGAAAATGTATATGCACTTCGTTCTGTCCCCATCAGAATTGATGGATGTGTGAGTTTTCGAGGCGCCATAGTTCCGAACAAACAAGCAGAACCGTTCAAATGTTTAACTATATATATTTTTGCCTGATTTTATGTACCTGGTAGAGGTGATTTAGGGACGTGCCCGTCAATAGTAGACAGCAATATTCAATATAGGTACAGTACTACCAGGTATAGTACAGGTGGGATGTATTTCTTAAACATACGCGAGAATAATTGGAGATGGCTCGCAATAAATGTTTTTGCGCCCGAACAATGTTCTCATTCAATGCCAGTCAACTGCTCGATGGAATCGTTGAGGTACGCAGAAGATGCAGACACATCATACCTGGTATACATACATGCGAATCATATTCGCTAAACCCGCACTTACTATATGATTGCGCAGTAGTATCTTTCGGGGTGTATAAAATGGCCCTATCGATAAATATGCGCACAGCAACAAACAGTTGACCTATTAAAACAATACAGTATCATAGCACCCGCCACTCCAAAAACAAATGAGAAGTTGGCGTGAAAACAGAAAATGGAGTTGGGGAAATAATGCTTTCCTACACCTTCCCGTGAAATACATTTCCTACATGCTCTTACGTAGCTGCTTGGAAAAATAAAATATAAAAGGCCTCGCATTCCCAACACAATGTCTGTCTCCGATATATTTCGGGGAATTCGCGCCGGGAGATACTAACGCTACCTGCCGCGGAAATCACCGTGCCATGCTTCTTGGGTTTGAACACGACACAGCGGTACTACGAACAGGACGCACACATCGTCGGAATCAACGGACAAACAAACAAACAAACAAATATCTACGCCGACACCGGCTGGATTTGTTTCACCACACCGCGTATTAAACTGTTAACCGTCCCAAATTCCGAAGCGTGTGATTGTTTTTAACGTTTTTTAGAATGAACAGTAGTTTTGCGATCGTCACTACAGAATTTTCGTTATAACGGCTCATGATTATTTGATATTTCGAAGTGTATTGTTTCTGGGAATCTTGGCTTGTTATACATAATATATAAATAGCAGTTCAGTGCTTAGTAGCGTGCCGGCGTTGTGCCCTACTAAGGCCGGTGCAGACAGCGGTAGTACTGTGTTCGTTTGTTAGTCGCGTTCAGTATCATCGTCGTATAAACCATAGCTTACACTTTCACACTGCTACTCCTGTATATTTGCATGGCATTTGCATTTGCCATCCAACAAAGTGCAGCGTAAGTGCCAATAACACCCCAAATACGACGAAGAATACATGTAAAGATAAAGACCACGATGACAGTACACACAACGGTACTGAGTCACCCCACGATATATTGGAGTTGCACCTTTTGGGCTCAAATGCTCCGGACCGGTTGAGTTGGTATGACCAGTTTACGAGTGTATTTGTCTTAGGACTAGCGGATAGACATGTTGGTCGGGTTGCGCGATGGAAACTCTTGGACGACAGGTTCCGGGTGAGATATTGAGCTCCTCATGTCAGGAGCTCAGGGACTTATTGCTTCACCCCTACATTGATGATGGCTCTACTCGCGACCAAAGCTGACCACGTCACGACCGACACATGCCACACGATAGAGGTGCACCCGTTTCTTTTCTGGGAATCCCATCTTTAGGGCGCTCTGAACCTCATCCACGATAAAGCTGGTTTTGAGTAAACTGAAAGTGCAACCCGATGAACAAACCCGCGGCCTAGGTGTACAAAACGATCGGGCTGAAAAACAAGGAGTTTCCGACGATGTTGGGTTAAAGGGCCCCGTCATTCAGAAACAAAAAAGCCAAAACTTGCTACCTTTATCGTAGCACCCGTCGACCACACCAAGCAACTATTGGTTGATATATGTACGAAGAGCAAGTTCCCTCGAGGTCGACCCCATGGTAACATTCCCAGCTCGTTTGCTCCACGACGCGTTCTACGATAGAGGCAGCGCCTTCTGGCGTTTTTACGTTCTGGATGACGGGGCTCCTTAACCCAAACACGTCAGAACTTTTTGTTTATTTTTGTGCTCTTCTATTTTTGTATAGATGGGCCACGGGCTTGTTCATCGGATAGCACTTTCAGCGTTCTCAAAATCAGTTTTTCGGTGAGGCATAGAGCTCCTAAACTGATGAGCTTCAGGAAAAACATGCTGCACCTCTATCGTAGAATGCGTCCCACATGTTCGGTATGCCCCTACCTTGACAATGCGCTGGACCGGCTCGGGTGCGCATGAAGTCTCTCCAGCTTCCCCGTAGACCAGACCAAATTGTTCCGTCGAAGATAACCCCTTTTCCGTTCCGTCGAAGATAACCCCTTTTCCGCCAGCGTGTGCGATATAGGAAGTATATCGATATGCCTGCGAACAATGAGCGATGTTACTAATAGTAAGCAGGATTTCTATCGCCGTCGTCACACTCAATATAGGAGGAAACACATATATGAGAAGGCGAAGGAAAACATCAATAAAAAGTACTTTATGTACACATTGTATACGATACGCGCGAAGTATAATGGAGATGAAAGCTGTATACACTACAGTACCTATATACGGTAGTTCTCCTGCATATTTGAGCTCTTTAAGTGTGACCACACAAAGGTTATCCTACGTGGCCTACATACTGTATGATTGATTTTTGTGCGAACAGTTGAAGCCGCTGAAAAACATTTGTTTTGTCGCTCCCTTCGAAACCGCACCCCCATTGATGGAGACAAAAACACATCTTATGTTTCATACGTTGCATGTGATTTTATACAGCAATACGGCCGTTCTCATGTGGACAAGCGTATATATACCCTGTATACACAGCTAGAGTGTTTTTATAATTTGTTATAATATATAAAAATAATAAGTGGATGAAATCCCCACTGACGTATACGTCGCCGGGTGAAGTCTGCCCGATCGCATGCTCGTGCTCGTATCAATGTAGCTCAATCGTCGGGGTTAAAAGTCGAGCGGAAACGGAGAGAACGTGCGGTTGAAAAGTTGATAAGTATCGACAAGGCTGATGGCTGAAGTGAGCAAGCCGAACCTTGTGCGCGATGCAAACATAGGCGCGGGTAACCGGGGGGGGGGGACCTAAGACACCTGGGACCATACATATAATAATTTATTTCTTAGTTGTTAATACGTCTCACGAGTTGAGCCGCAAGATAAAAGTAGTGCCGAACGAAAATAGACAAAAAACAAAAAAACAAGACCTGGGTGAGCCTTTGGTGTAGTGTGGACCGGGCACATACAGTACGGAAGCCTCAGACACATGCTACGATCGAGGTGCGCCCGTTTTTTTCTGAGGATCCTGACTTCAGGGCGCTCTGAACCTCACCCACCAGCTGATTTTGAGTAAACTGAAAGTGCAACCGATGAACAAACCCATGTGGCCTAGGTATACGAAAAACTCGGACTGAAAAAAAAGCAGTTTCTGACGATTTTGGGTTAAGGAGCCCCGTCATTCAGAGACAAAAAAACCAAAAAGTCCTACCTCTATCGTAGAACCCGTCCTCAGCAGCAGCAGCAGCAGTGCGTTTCTTCTCTACTCCAGCTCCTTGTTCTACGGCGGACCATACATACATATATATACCCGGTATATATATATATGGTGATATTTTCATGAGAGAACACAACCTAGCCGATCTTTGGGAGCTGTAAAAAAAGAGCGATCATCCCACCAATTGGCCTCATCGCTTCATTCGCGTTTCACCCTGGACAAGCCTCCGACGTGCAGACTACAAGACGTCAAATAGGTCATCCATGCCATAGACGCATTCTACGATAGAAGTGCACCATTTTGTTTCTGAAGCTCCTCACCTGAGGAGCTCTATGCTTCACCGGAAAACTAATTTTGAGCAAACTGAAAGTGCAGTCCGATTAACAAACCCGTGGCCGATCTATATAAAAAAAGCACATCGCTAAAATAGAATGGCATTCCCACGATTTTGGGTTAAGAAGCCCCGTCATCCAGAATGTTAAAACGCCAAAAAGTGCTACCTCTATCGTAGAACGCATCCATACTGGAGCAACGGTAGTTCGAGGGAGAAGTGACGGGGGGGGGGGGGGAGGGCGTACAGCAACTGACAAGGGTGCACTTGGATGGCTCACAACTCCATGCGTTAGGTGTCTCCTTCAAACATCAA
>JBBMKB010054560.1:0-15432 GCA_037833945.1 Alaria marginata | reverse complement strand
CAAAAAGGCACCCCCCCCCCCCCCCCCCTTATTATCCGTTATTAACTGTTTCCCAACGTTTTTTCACGCATGGTTGCGCGCCCGCCCGTCGAACAGGTCGAAAACGAACAGACTTGGAAGCACGTGGCTAGCAGCATGCACACTGCCGTCGTGCAGCATACGGCCGGCAATGCTTTGCTCACGGTATCCACCACAATCTCCATCCTGGAGGCCGTTGTTGGATTCCGTGAGCAAAGCGTTGACGGCCGTTAGGTGTACGGAGGCGGTGTGAATTGTGCTGACCACGTGCTTCCACCCCCGCTCGTTTCCGGCCTGTTGGGCGGGCGCGCGACTGTGCGTGGAAAAACCCCGTTGGGAACAAGGCACTTGCTACGGCACTGTGAACAGCATCATAGCATTTTTTGGCGAAAACATATTTTATGAGTGACGGGGTTCCTTAACCCAAAATCGTCGGAAGGTCATCCTTGTTCAGCAATGTGAACACTTTTTTTACACCTAGGCCATGGGCTTGATTGAACATCGGGTTGCACTTTCAGTTTACTCACGCTAAGGTTTTGGGTGAGGCATACAGTAACACTCCTCAAGTGATCACCATCCTCAGAAAATAAATGGTGCACCCTATACTTGAAGTATAACCCTACTGTAGCAGAGAAGGAGAGGAGGGGGTTCAGCGTGTGCTCTCTATCCTCATAAAACAAATAGTACTCCGAAGAGTATTACTGAAGAAACACAAGAGGCAGCTAGCTCAGTGTGTAGACTAGAGCGCTAACACAGACTCGACAAAACACGTCAATTTTTTTTGCTGGCTTTTGCATTCAGGCGCGGCTACTTGCTGACCCGACCCCGCCCCTGCTGGGCTTTGATCTCGTACGATACCAGGTGTGAGTACTCATTTATACTCCAGCGCGCAGAGTACGTACGGGTATATATGGAACCTGGTACCGGTTGAAAAATCCCGGCACGCACGGGCGACACACGAAAACATTTATCCCTGTTCATACTGTTGAACTACCAGACTTTGAGTAGACTAATGCAAGCAGCAAGAAGTACAATCTGAAAAAACCATTACTTTTGTGTACAAGCGAGATGTTGCACCTGATCCCGGAGAGATAAAACGCACACGCAGGAGCATGGGCCCGTTGTGCTGCCCTTCTTGTTATCGGGGACCGCCATGGCAAGCCCAACTGCCTCTTTTTAACACTCCTTAAATTGGTGGTTGGTGCCGTAGTTGTTGCGGTTGTCAGGCGCCACTTCCCCTTGCTGGTGGTGGGTGTGAGGGGAGGGCGAGGCGACGGCAGTTGTCCAGCGGAGAGAGGGGGGGGGGGTGACCCCTTTGAGCTGTCCATCAGCTGCCTGTATCAGAAAGCTCGATCTCCTTGGAGTGTCGCACTTGGGGTGGTAGGCCCGCCCCCCCCTGCCAAAGGTAGGGCTTGCCGCCGTGCTCACGGCGAAGATGTTGCAGTTGACCCTGTTGTCGTCCCTGTTGTTTTGTTGCTCTTGTCGGCGGTAGGCGAGTCCTGGGCGCCACAGGGGACGGGGGCGGGGAGGGAGGGCAAGACAGCCCGGAGAAGCAGCAGCAGCGATGAGAAAGCGATGCATTTCGCCAACTTAAAAAAAAAACTAATAACAAAAAGAAAGGCATCATGAATTCATTGATTCTTAATTGTTTCCCCAGTGTCCGTAGAAACCCCTTCCCTGCGGTCTTCGTCTACGCCAGGCAGGACACGTGCACGTGCGCGGAAGAGTACAGGAGCAGATTACGCGCACTCGCGACATGAGGAAGAGGCAATCGTCAGATACTACTACGGGGGACCATGAGTAAATAGGACCTACCGTACACACAAAAACTATATATTTCCCTATTTTTACTAACAACATGTGGTCCTATTTACTATGGTCCCCCGTACTACGACTATTTCCGATCCGTGGCAGCCGTGCTCGAGGGGCGTCGTATTTGCTGAGACGGCCCGAAGATGCGAGAAATAAAAAGGTGACGCTACTGCAACAATAGTGACTGCATCTGCATGTACGTTATTTTCAGTTTTTTGTTTGCTAAAACGACGGGGAGGTGGGGAACGAGTTGGACTTGGACGTACCCGCCCGTGCCCCATTTAGGCTTCTCGGTCCCTCTTTATCTAGGCGTGAGTCTGCACGCAGCTCTCTCGCGATCTCTCGAAACCGAAAGCTGTCTGTAACCTCGCTGATGCCGTGCGTCGGGTGGCGTAAGAGGGCTAACCCCCCCTTCCATCTTCCACTATATGCTCACACTCACCAGCAGTCACGCAGAGCAGGGGACATCTCACTCTCATCGTGTTGCTGCCCCCGTCACTCCCGCTGCTGCTGCTGCTGCCGCCGCCACCGCTGGTGCTGCCCTCCGGTGTCAGTCGCACGAGTCAACGCTATCGCCACGCTGGCTCTCTCTCTCTGCTATCTGCTTGTCGGAGACGCGAGGTGGTCGTGACGCGATAATGGAGGAGGTTGCCGTGGGAAGCTATGGGCCATGACGACATAAGGCATAGGTGGATTGCGTGTGGCAGATGAAAGTGAAAGGTGTGTGTGCACGAAGCTTTGTGATCGAGTGCAGCAGCAGCAGCAGCACTACTGGCGCCGATGGTTGATCCCAACATCGCAAATACAGCATTCATGATGTGGATAACAAATATCATGTTGAAGTAGACGAACTGCAGCAGCAGCAGCACGAGTAAAAGTAACATGGGTCCCACGGGAATCGGCTGCCTGTTGAACTTTTGGCATAGGTTCGATAAACTGGTTGACACTGCGGCTGCAGAGCTGGCAGCTGGCAGCTGGCAAGTGCACTTAATCAATTCTGAAATTCCGACAACATCCTCAATTGCTCAGGTCTCCTCAGCAATACGAGATGGGGGTGGGTAATATACATATTATACGAGTAGGGGAATCGCGTTTACCAGGCATGGTGCAGCAGCACAGCAGCGCGGGAGCTGACGGCTGATGCCAAGATCGCAAAGAAACCAATGCGACCAAAAACAAACAGGAAACCATTATCATATATATACCCTGGGACAAGCAGTGGATACCCCGGTTTAACCCTTTTACTATGATACTGCCGTCATAAAATGAACCTATACCTGTACTACTTCCAAGTGAGTTGTCTCCATAAACATGGTTGCAGTTCTCAAGGGGATAGTTAAGAGCACCCCGTCACAAGCCAAAACAAACTTTATTAAGTACAGATTGCTCTTAGACGCGTTCTACGATAGAGGTAGCACTTTTTGGTCATTTTTTTTTCTGAAAAACGGTGCTCCTTAACACAAAGTCGTCGAAATATCATTTTTTTTTGCAATACGAACGTTTTGTATACCTAGGCCATGAGATAGTCCGTCGTGTTGCACTTTCAATTTTCTCGATATCTGTTTTTGGGTGGGGACAAGACCTCCTCATGTGATCGTAGCATGTGTCCTTATCCCGACATATCATATGATACGAGCACACTAATCTTACTCTAGCACAAGGGAAAAAACGCTCTTAAAAAATCGAGGGAAACACGATCGTTGATCACTATTAATACGTAACTTGCCACCGAGTTGAACGTTGGTTCAGGCGGGTTCCGACGCCCCTGAGCACACCCGCCGCTCACGGCACGGTGGCAGACAACTCTGTTATGGCGCCCGCACTCTATACCTATATTCTGAGTTTCGTAGTGATGATGAGGGGTTAAAGAACCGACTTAAGAGCAGGTTTAGGAGATAGATACAAGGAAAAGCGCAAAAACGCTCTCAACACTTTTATTTTCGTGACAAGCCGGTTGGACCGATCTTCACTCCTTGAGAACTGCACCCACCCGCGTGCGTTTAGGGGGGCAACCTACTGTACCTGGAATAAGTGCGGGATCATGTTTCCAATCCCGAATGCTCTTGTCTTGCGCGCTCTTAACCCAGGGCACTCACGATACGGCACCGGTATATAGACCAAGCATACAGAAGCGGTGTACCCTTGAAGAACGGCAGACAAATATTATCCCATACTATTCTCAAGTAATTTGTCATGTGTACCCTAAACCGTCGGTGGGTGTAGTTCTACAAGGAGGGTCAAGAAGGAGTAAAACGTACAACTCCGATGGCCCAACGGAACTACCGTCTCCGATGGCCCAACGGAACTACCGTATACTCTGTGCTGCTGCCATGCTCAATTTTTTAGCGTATGAATAGGTTCGACAGACTGGGTGACACTGCAGTACTACTGCAAAGATCTGTCGTCTGTAGATCTGTCGTCTGTAGTGCGCACCTTGCGCAACATAAACTGCTCATTGTGTACGTGTGTGTTTATGATACTGATTTTGGAATGTATCGCGCAGTCTATACCACCAGTAGGTGATGCAAAACCGGCTGGGATCTCGAGATTCCTACAATTTGGGCTTTGACCTTGTGAACGTTTGGGAAAGTTTACTTTCCCAAGCTCAGGCTTGGGCCCTGACCTTGAAAGTCGACTATCTGCAATTTTCCCAAGGCCAGGTCTCCTCAGCCACGGAACAAGTACTCCAACATGTACTTTCGGGCTCGCGTGCGAGCTCCCCTTACATATGGTCAAGCGGATCTTTGGGGGGGTACGCTGTTGTTCACGTTTGCGGGCTAGAAAGCACTTCCTGTTGGGATCAAGGTACGGGTGTAGACCCGACCTACAGTAACACCTACCAGGTATCTAACCCTAACCCTAAACCCGAACCGGAGCCAAAACGGGCCAAAACGGGCCTGAAGCGCGGCTGGCTGTGCCGCTTTCGCATCGAGCGATAAAAAGTTCTGAATTGCCAACTACCATTACGATACTACGATCCGAACTGCGGACCACCCCTAGCCATGTACCTGTGGCATCAAGCAAAATCCCCCCTAAAGATCCGCTCGACAAGACTTGTCGGCTGGTGGTATATACAAATGATCGATTTCTTGTTCGTTGCTGGTTTCTCTGCTTCACAGCATGCTGCAGCAGTCTGCGACCACATAATTTGTACTCGTACCAGGTGCCAGGTGTCTCTCCAAGGATGACGAACCATGGCGGACACTGGGCGTGCCGATGATGATGATGTCGTTGGGTACAAAAACGGTGGAGACAACACACACACACCGCACACACACACACAGCAGTTGGCCGAGCAGACCTGACTTTTTGGGAGAAAGCCTAAAAACAACTTGCCCGAAAGTATGATATGATAAAAGTTTCAAAGCTCCCTCGTACACTTTGGACGTGGTTGCAAAGTCTACTGCGCCTACTCGTACTGCTGCCCAGTCAACGCTCGCAGCTGGCACACATCGCAACCCTCAACCTTGTCGCAACATCACTGCAACTGCTGCTGTTCTGAACTAGCACATGCACACATCCGCATCCGCGGTCCCGGAAAGGATACGAGTACAGCAGAACTAGCACCAGTGGCATACGAGTAGGTACCCTCAGACAGACTCGGATCTCACCGTGTTGAGCATGAAGAGCTCCGTACCAGACTCAATGGCGAATGAGGCTGGCACAAACTGCACCATCGCCGTTGTGGCGACCTCGTTGTTGGTGGCGATCGTCTGCGCACGCATCGAAGCAACCCAATACACAACCTTCGCCTCTCTCTGAACATTCTCTGTTTGCTGTTGCTTTTTGCTATTTGCTATATGCCGATCAAGAAAAGGGTTTTCTAGTTTTTGTAAAGGCGGTAAAATGCGGCGTAACTCCCTCGAAGCAGGTAGTCACGGAGGAGCGAAAGCACAGCACCAAAGCCATGGCGAAACAGCTGCGAACGGGCCTGTGGAAGGCTTCCGATGCCGTAGGTGCGTACTATCGGTGTGTGCAACTGCGCCCGCGCGCTCGGAATGTATACGCTGTTGTTCCGCGAGAGAGATGCTGGGGTGTTTTGAGTGTGACTTTTTGACATTTCTAACTTTTACCGCCTACTGCAAAATGTATCCCATACTAATTCCAAGTAGCTCACACGTTGGTGTGGGTTCCAAGCCCAGCTTCTTGTTGTCCTTTGTTGTCGGTTGTCGTGCCTTGGGAAGAGGGAGGAGTGAGTTTGCCGATATTTTGTTTAACTCGCTGAGAAGACGGCCGAAGTCCAAACTCCACACCACGCACCCAACATGCAGCGGTGTTTGTATTGAGAGTTGCGCTGCTATCATACTGCTGTAGACTACTGCAGTATTGGTTGGTAGGGCGCAAAGTCGACAACGCGTAGTAAGGACCGTGATGCCCTGATGCTACCGGTACTCACCAGGTACCCGTACCTACGAGTGGTACCCGTGGTACACTGGAGCCGCTTCGTGTTCCGTATTCGTATTATGTATTCATATATAGCTTCGTATATAGCAGCAGCAGTGATACAGCGGTGTTACCTGTGCGGCACTCACGTGGGCTGGCTTTGGACTTTGGACCCATGGTTGTTCTCATGCCTTGTGGTCGGGGTGCGAGCACCTTGTTCTCGGCCATCCCCATCCTGCCCCTCTCTCGTCTTCCTTCTACTACAAGCAGTACCCATCACCCATATATTAGGTATCAGGTATCACACTCGTATACACCGGTACATTCAGCGGTAGGACACGATGATATCATTCGTGTACTTCGATTTATAACGCAAGGTACCAGCCAGCTAGTTACTGGCCGTTTTAGCATTCAGCGAAAACAAATAGATCCCCTCAGTATATTATACTGGCGGTGAACTCGCAAGCCATCGTCCCTTCCTCAAGTGACGAGGGGGGCTCGCAGGGCAAAAAATAAAAAACAGCACGCACACAACACAGATGGAGTTTAGCTTGATTTCCCTTCACAACTCGGGGCACAGTTAATACTGGGTCTGGGTTGGTTGCGGTAGGGCGGTTAGATTGACACCGAAGTTGTTATCCACGCGAAACTGGAACGATGAGGTCATTCATACTGCTTGTTGTACTGTATAGAGATTGACAGCAAAATATATTGCGAACAGCTCCGACCACGACAAGAAGAACAAAAAATAGACAACAGCGAAGAGCTGCTATCCAACTAGTGTATATTAGCGCAGGCACATGATCCCTTGTCGAGAGAACATGTGTGTTGCCCCTCGCAAAGCCCATACGCAGTCACGAGGTAAATAGACAAAAGCGAAGAGCTGCTATCCAACTAGTGTATATTAGCGCAGGCACATGATCCCTTGTCGAGAGAACATGTGTGTTGTCCCTCGTAAAACCCATACGCAGTCAAGAGGTAAATAGACAACAGCGAAGAGCTGCTATCCAACTAGTGTATATTAGCGCAGGCACATGATCCTTTGTCGAGAGCACATGTGTGTTGCCCCTTGCAAAACCCATACGGAGTCAAGAGGTGTGGTGTTGAATATGTTTCTGTAGTGTCGACCCCTTGCTATAATCGTCTGCAGCATACCTGGTGCAAACCATCGTCGCTACAATCACAAGTACTTGGTGTTCAGCGCGAACTCAATACCTGCAGTGGTCCAATCTGCGATTTTGGGTGGATAAGGAAAACACAGGGAGAGAACAGAAAGCAAAATAACAGCAGCATAACCGGGTACCTGGTAGATTCCAATTGCACAAACCAGCACAAGCGAACATCTACGCTGTTTGACATCTGCGTTCTGTTTTCGGAGAATAAAAAAGTCGATAGTCGTGCGACTGTACTCGTAGCAGCAGCAGCAGCAGCAGAAGCAGAGGGAAAAGTAGCAAGCGGCAGCGGTAGTAACAGCAGCAGCAGCAGGAAACACAAGACTAGAGCCGAGTCAGCGTCGCCGTGCGTGCATCTCTTCGATCAACCCCCTGAAAATAGCTGCAGCAGTACAGTAGTAGTTCTCGTTATTTTCGGTATAATTGGCTCGCTAGGTAAAACTGAATTTGCAAAGAGCAAATGTATGTTCTGACTTTTTTAAGGCTTTGAAACCCATACTCGTATATATGCAGCTCAGCAATGCCTGTGAAAACACACGTTGCCGCACCTACCTTGACGAACTCTCAACGACTTACAGCGAAACCAGCACGAGAAGGGTTGGCCATTATTTATGCATGCACAGGATCCGTCGGGACTGGCCTTGGTGCCGTGTGCGTTTAGAGCCGTGGACAAAAGCGTACGAAAGCAAGGTGGACTGGTTGGTTGGTTGGTTGGTTGGTTGACTGGTTGTCTACAGAGTATTTATAAAAACAACCACCCTAGGAGCCTTGTGTCCGATCCTCTACGAAGAGTTTTTATTTCCTTGGAAAACCAGGAAAAAAATGGCTGACGCTTCGCGCTCGCTCGCCTCAATAAAATCAACAACTAACAAGTAGATATTATGTGGGGTACTGTACGGTAGCACCCATTTGGCTGTAAGGATCATGGGCAGTCGTGCGAAGTTTCCTTTAATTTTGAGCCCCCTTCTCTCCCCCCAAAGCTCTAGACACTGGTTTTAACTTAGACTCCGCCTCCACCCCCCCCCCCTCCCACCCCCTATATCGCCCTGTCCCTGTACTTATCTCTCTCCGTTTCTGTCTCTCCCTATCCCGATCCCTCTCTTTGTCCCTACCTCTCCCTCTGCCCCGTTTTTCTCCCTCTCTCTGTCTATCTCTCTCTCTATATATATACCACTCTCTGTGCCTCTATCTGTATAGCGGTTAATCGGTATCGGTCGGTACCCGACTCGTCGGTAACAGCAAAGGCTGCTGCGCTGCTGCTGCTGCTGCTGTGGCCGGCATAAATTGCGGACGTCTCACCGCATCTGCGACAAGCGTGGGAGTGCGATGCGTCTCGACCCTCCCCGCTTTGGCTGCCACTCCCCCCGACACCGTCGCGAAGGGGTAGGGACCCAGACTAGGTGAGCCGGTGGGCATGCGGGGGAGGGGGGGCGAACAAAGGTGGGGAGTGGGGGGAGGGTGGTTTTATTGTTCGCTTGTTGACCAAAACTGCTGGAAGTGTGGCGCCGTAACCCTTTTACCACTGCGAAAGTTATCCCATACTGATCACAAGTGATTTGTCCCCAAAATACGAGTGAAGAGGTGGAAGGCGTTCTTGCGCAGCCGCGCGTTGTGGTGGTAAGAGCTTTTGCCGAAACAATGTTTTTTCTCCATACGCGGGGATTCATGGTGGACTTTACGCGAAGTGCGCCGTCCAAGTCTTAAGAACAGGTTTTGCTGTGCAGATGCTCTACCAGCTACTCTTTCTACTTTCTCAGCCGTCACCAGATTTTGTTCAAGTTTTCGCTCTAGCCCAACCTTCTGCTGTTGACCAACACACATTAAAACCCTTTTACCACCGAAAAAAGTGGTCCGACTCTAATTCCAAGTAGTTTGTCATCTAAAACGTGGGTGCGGCTCTCAAGGAGTTAAAAATAAACACAAGGCATCGCTTTCGTTGACCGCCTCTCGTCAACCCCCCCCCTTTCATCACTTTCGTTGATCTCCTCCCCTCTCCCCCCCTTTTGTTGATCCGGTCGACCCCCTCCCCTCTTCCCTCCCTTTCGTTGCTTTGGCTGACCTTCTCTCCTCTCTCCCCCCTTTCTTCGCTGTGGTTGACCTCCTGCTCTGTCCCCTTATTTTCGTTGAGTTGGTTGACCTCCTCCCTTCTTCCCTCCCTTTCATCGCTTTCGTTGATATCCCCCCCTCTCCCCTGCCTTTCTCCGGCCTGCTGGCGGGGTTTTGTTTTTTCGCCGCGGGGGCTTCAGCCGTCAATCTTCTCGACGTTGCTTCTGACGCTCGATTTTGAAGCGGTGCTCGGGGTATTGCAGGACGCCAGCGACGCGTTCATCTCTGCGTCTCGAGACTACAGGCAAGGATTTGTTTCGACGTATCGACTGTCGAAATTGTGCTGATTTTGATTTTTTTTATTGTCGGTATCGTATCGAACTCGTATTGTCTTGTTCGATACCCAAAACTAGCGGTATCAATAGCTCTATCAGCGCTACGACCGCTGTTCTAGTACAGTACCGGTGAAAATGTATGGCAATATACTTCGACTTTCATGCAGCGCCAATGGTAAGCGTTGGCGTGCTGTTCTCCAGTCTACTGCTTATACGCTTCGGTGAACTTTAGCGTGAAATTTGGATTCGCCTTGTTTTGTGTACGTGTGAACGACAGGATGAAAGAACGGCGGTACTTTAAGCTCAGGCGGGCGAAGTGGAGGGCGGGAGTTCTGCTGGTAATCAAGGGGTGGAGATTGGCCCTCGCGGAGGCGGCAGAGGTATGATATCAGACCGTATATACGTTGACGCGTGCTCGTAGCACGTTTTGGCTAAAATACGTTCTGAATGACGGGGCTTCTTAACCCAATATTTTTGGAATGTCGTTCTTGCTTTGAAATTAAATTCGGTGTGTATCTAGGCCACAGGATTTGCAATGGGTCGCACTTGCGTTTTTTCTCAACTTTTGTGTTCGGGTGAGGTTATGTAAGAGCTCCTCAAGTGAGGAGAGGAGCCCCAGAAAAATGGGGTGCTCTCCTACCTTAGCATGCCTCCACAAACTGAACTCCTTCGCGGAATCGCCCTGTTGGCTCTGGTACTATTATAGCTACTGTAGCCCTAGATGAGTAGCATGTCATCGTAAGTCCGCAACTTCCATTGGCCGGTTATTTCGCTGCATCCCAGGAAAATTGACCTCCCTTGTAAAGACCTCCCTTGTGAAACCGTGCCTTGTCTCCCTGGGGCGCTAATCCCCTGGCATCCCAGGAAAATTGACCTCCCTTGTAAAGACCTCCCTTGTGCAAGGCACCCAATCCCCTGGTAGTATTGTAGTACTCAAGAGAAGTCACCGACCTATATCCTTGATATGGGTATGCACTAACCCATAGCACGCGCGATCGAAGCATCACACACAGCTTGCAAATATGAGTTTCGACGAAATCCTTGTTCTCACAGCTGCAGTGTACGTTTTATGTTTTTGTTTAAACTGCTGCACCATATCATCATCCTCGTGACGTTGCAAGAAGTTGTTCTGCGCACGGCAATCAAGCTCACGTGCTCTAATTATTTTAGACCCGCCCGAGAATAGAACCTACCTGGTACCAGTTATGTGTCCAATTGTTTTCGGCCCCGCAGCGCGGCACGCATGCTGAACATTTTGTTGTCCGCAATAGTTCACTGCGGAAAAAGCGTAGTACGTGTCTTTCGTATCCTCGCATTATTTGAAAAATCGTCGCCGCTTTTTCGGAAACCATTTGTATCGGTACTCCCCGATTCCCTGACAATACTTCGAAGTAGACGTGTAGCCAGCGCCTATGAGAGAACTCGAGCTTAACTCTATGGATGACATCTCAGGTTGTTGGACCGCTTGGATGGCACCTTGTTTAGACTGTTCGGATGAAATATCAATGTGCTTGGCACTATGATACTGTAAACGACGTCTAAGGTGTTCGACTCTATGCAAGTTGAGCGCCGCGCATGCTTTCGTGAGCAGAACGATGCAAAAGACATCGTGCAAGACGTTGTGGACGTCGCCCGGCCATTTGATGTTGCCCACCAGCCCCTTCTCCTCCCCCCCCCCCCCCCTCCCCTCGTTCGTAACGCCACTAACATCTTGCTACGAGTGGGGCTGTGAGTTGGCTGCCTAGAAGTCGTCGGCTAGTTATTACGAGGTAGCTGTCTAGGTATTACTGTTATTAATAGTTATGTGCCGTAATTTACTAGGGTTTGTTCTTGCGTTTTTTTTATCGAACTGACGCGTTTTTGCCTCGAAGTGTGTTTGTGTGTGTTTTGCGTTTTTGTATCTAGCTGGAGCGTTTGTGCCTCGAACTGTCTTTTTATTTTCTTGCGTTCTTTGTATCGAGCTGGCGCGTTTGTGCCGCGAATTGTGTCTTTTTATTGTTGATAGTAAAGGCTAAAGTCAGCTATTAAATAGTTGGTTTACTTCGTCTCCCAACTAATTTAATAGTTGGTCTGCTTCGTCTCCCAACTAATTGAATAGTTGGTTTACAGCAGTAGCCGGGAAGTCCAGACCAAGGCTGCGGTATGGGGTGTCACTTTCAGCGTTCGAGCGAGTGGCTATCCTTCTTTAAAAGCTCAAGCTTTGTGTTCTTCGGTTTCACGATATTGGGCCGCCGCCATGGCCTGTACTATTCATGGAATCGTCGGTTTCGCTGCGCCAAGAAAAAATACTTTTTAAGTCCGTTTTCGAGCGAGGCACAGAGTCACTCGCGCAAGTGCACACATGCTAATAGTACTACTAATAGTACGGTAGGGGGGATGTTACTTTTTGTTTTTAAGCTCATTCCTCACTTGAGGAGCTGTATACTGTTAGTAAGTCATTAGACTAGTAAGTCACCCAAAAACTGTTCTTGAGTAAACTGAAATGGCAAACCTGATGAAACAATCCCATGACCCAGGTATACAATAAAAATATATTGCGGAACAAGAATGACGATTCCGACGAATTTGGGTTAAGGAGCCCTCGTCATTCATTAAAAAAAACGCGTAAAAGTGGTATACTAATAGTAGTATTAATACCTCTAGCGTAGCACGCGTCAGTGGCCTATACTATTCATGAGTGAAAATGGGGGTGTGACACTATTAATACCGTAACCCGGGTCTCCAGCCAACTCACGACCCTGTCTGTTTCGGTTACCGACGACTATCAATTCCGGTTACCGACGACAGGAGTTCAAGAGTTCGGAGGAGAACTGGCGTTCTGCGAGACTGGGGTACAGCACCCCGGTCCTGTTTCTACGCGCGCTTTTCGACGGGGGCAAAGCCGAGCACCCGAAGCTCTGCGCGAGGGAGGAGACAAGGTGGGTGCTTTATTGAAACACGAAACATGGTTGTTGTTGCTGTTCTTACTCGTGTGTTATTCTGTTTGCCACCCGGCGATGTGTATTAATAGCATGAGCTTCAAGCTTTGATCGCTCATGACCATTATCAAAAACGGGGTTCTCCGTGAAGCGGACTTCCACCTCCGGCGGCTGCAGCGCCGTGGCTGTTACAGCGGGTTTCATTCTGACCTTGGGAGGGGGAATAGGTGTTTTTTTCTCTTTTATTCGGACCATGCTGCCCTATCTACTGTAGTGATATTTCCCATTTTGCTTTTTGTGGAGTTGCTCAATCTTCTTTCCTACCTCCGCCCCCCTCCCCCGACGATCTGGTATTACTTTTGGTTTTTTTTTTGTGGAGTTATTCAGCCCCCCCCCCCACCCCTCCCTCCCTCCCGCCTGACGATGGGTAACCGTGCGGTGCGCGACAGGTTCAAGTTTTTCTTGGATGAGTGGGAAGATCAGGTGCGCAGCATCGAGATCAAGCGTGAGGGTCGCCTGGAGAAGATGTACTTCGTCGTGCCGGACTGGTGTCGGGCACACTGGAAGAAGACGCCGGTCGTCGAGATGAGGTTCGTTGTTGTTGTTGTTGTTGTTGTTGTTTTTTGGTGGTGGTGGTGGTCGTCGTGGTCGTGGTGGTGGTGATGGTGACGGTGTTGTTGTTGGCGGTGTTGATAGTGATGTTGCTGCTGTTGCTGTTTCTTGTGGTTGCTGTCGTTTTTCTCTCATTCAACTCGTCGCCATAGTCTAGCCCGTGTTCACAAGACAGACTCGAAAAACTCTGGAGTGGAAGAATATCCCAGGAACAAACAAAACACTACCTGGTAGACTGCAATAATACATACCTGGTAGACCTGAAGCAATTCGTAAACTAGACAAGAAGAAATAATGTGTACAGGAGGTTGAATTGCAGTTGCTGGAAGTCGATTCATTACCTATTTTCGGAAGTTGGGGACACAATATGTTTTGCACTCCTTGCCTACACCAAAAAATCACGCTGCGTTTTTCGGCTGATCGCGTCCTTCCCCGTGGCAGGAGCCAGATGAAGAAGCGGTGCGCTCGGGCCACGTCCTCCCCGAGGTGGAAGCTGCTCAGGTTCTACCAGCACGGAGAGTGCATGCTGAGCCAGATGGCCTACCTGCACGCGTGAGACGCTCGCTATAATAGGGGTACAGTACCTCTTTTTGACCAAACTACTTCTGACCAAGGCTACGGTAGTGGGCGGTACTATGTCACAATTTTCACTCATTCATAGTATGGGATGCGTTCTACGATAGAGGTAGTAGCACTTTTTGGCGTTTTTACTTTCTGGATGACGGGGCACCTTAACCCAAAATCGTCGGAATGTTATTCTATTTTTGCAAAAAAAATTGTGTAGATGGGCCACGGGTTTGTTCATCGGATTGCACTCCAGTTTGCTCAAAATCAATTTTTCGGTTAGGGTATAGAGCTCCTCAGACCAGGAGGTTCAGAAAAAAACATGCTAGAATGCGTCATGGGCCATTTGCGCGAGTGGCTCTGCGCGTCGCTCAGAAATGGGCATGGAACCGTTTTGGTTGGCGCAGCGTAGCAGCCAATTTCATCCTTACCCTAGCCCTGCATATCGCGGAACAGAAAAACACCTCAGCTTAAGACTACAAAAGCTCTGAGCCGCTGAAAACCGGGCGCCTAAGTATGAACCCCCCTACCGCAGTCTGGGTTCAATATCGCCGTAATACGAGTAGTGTTTTACAGTAGCTGTGTTTTACGGCACGAGGGGTCCTTAGTGTGATAGCATAAATTTGCTGAAGCAGCTCTGGCTAACGGGGCTCCCTCCTTAACTGAGAACTGCTCACTATCGTCGGAATATCGTTTCAGTTTTTGCAACATTTTTCGCTTTATACGTACCAGGTATTGCATACTAAGCTGCGGGTTTGTTCGTCCGGGTAACACTTTTGGTTATTCTAAAAGTCAGCTTTCGGGTGAGTCATAGACCTCAAATGATGAGCCCCAGAAACCTATGTGCGCTTACCCACAAAAGGTTGAACTAGACAAAATCTGTTTTCTGTCATGCCAAAAGCGTTTTTTCTCTAACGTTTTTTTAATTCATATTCCCACTATGTTTCTGTTTTTCGGCACCGCAGGCTGCAAGCGACGTCGCTCCACGTGATCACAGTGCACGAGGTGATGTGGAGCTTCCTGACCTTCTTGCTGGCCTTGGCTATCAACTTCATTGATATGGTTGTGTCAAGCGAGGACGGGGGGGGAGAAAGCCGGCTGTACAAGTAAGTTGCAACGTAACTTAACGCTCTCACTACTGAAAAAAGTATGCCAGTCTAATTCCAAGTAATTGGGCAAAAGGGGGAGAAAGCCGGCTGTACAAGTGAGCTGCTGCGTGACTTAACGCTCTTACTGCCGAAAAAACTATGCCAGTCTAACTCCAAGTAATTTTACACAAAAAAAGTTCAACCTCTGAAAGGGTTATGGTACCGTGTCACCCGGGATAGGTTAGACAACCCCCCCCCTCCCCCCCACAACAGCACACCCTGTGATAATATGTTCGAAAGTAAAAAAAGTATCCCCGGGGTGTGCTGTCATGCGTGATGTGTTGCAGCTGGATCGATGAAGGGGTTTGTTGACACGTAACATCTACATCTCGTGGGCGCTGTGTGCGGCGGTAAGATAAGGTCAGGGTTAGTTGGTTGTAGTACCCCCCCACCTGTCTACAATGCACCCCCCCCCCCGTCCACC